>NDGM011192758.1:0-26616 GCA_002564305.1 Octomys mimax | reverse complement strand
ATATATATATATATATATATATATATATATATACACACACACACACACGGACACACACACACACACACCCAGGCCTCCCAAATTCAAAGATCCAATCCAAAAAAGGACATCTGAGACAAATATATACTTGTCAGATGAAGAAATACAAATAGCTGGTAAATATATGAAACAATGTTCAACATCATTGGTCATTCAAAAAATGAAATTAAAATAGCACTGAGATTATATCTCCCCCTAGAAAGAATAGCTAACATCAAGAAGTCAGCCATAACAAATGATGGAAGGGCTGTGGGAATAAAGGAACCTTCCTCCACTATTGGTGGGAGTGAACACTGGAATAACCACCATAGAAATCAGTGTGGTGATTCCTTAAAAACCTAGGATTGGAGGTCCCATTAAACCTAGCTATTGCCCTTCTAAGAACTGAACATATCATAACATAGTGATGTATGTGCACCCATGTTTATAGAGGTGCAATTTATTGTAGTTAAATCTTAAAAACAACCCAAGTGCCCATCAACTGAGGAATGGATAAAGAAGGTATGGTCTTTTTACACAATGAGGTATTGTTCAGCTATCAAACAGGGTAAATTTGAGGCTTTTATCAGTAAGTACATGCAACTATAGACCATTCTCTTAAGTGAAATAAATCAGACCCACATGTACAAACATCATATTATCTCCTTAGTGTGAGAACCTGCAAGAGAAAGTAAAATCTGAATGATGCAATAGGTTCTGAGAAAAGAGAATGAACCGATTCAAAGGTAGAAATTACTGTGTTGAGAAGGGCAGGCAAGAGAGTGGGGGAGAGTCATATCTATATATATAAGCAGGGTGGGCAACTGTACTGTGGATTCCTGAGGGCCTATGGCAAGGTACAGTTAATGCTTAATTTGCTTTGTCTATTTTTTTCAACTGTTTGCTCTTTTTCTCTTTTAAATTTTTTATATATTCTTTCTTTTTTTCTTCTAATTATGCATGCATATGTCTGGTAACATAAACAACTGATTTGAAGACAGCACTATGCATTACAACAAATACTATAAAATTCATATTGCTAAGTGAAATTCATATTGTTAAGTGAAATTCTCTATCACTTATAATTTTTCTGTTTTACTGAATATTTTACTGAATAATAATCTTACTATATTATACTCTTTAAAAATTAAATAAAATTACATTTAAAAAGAAAAAGTTTAAAAATTGTTTACTGACATGCCAAAAAGTACAAATAATACAGCCTTTGTTAGTTTTTGTTAGTATTTTATTGTTTCTGCAATTATTTGAAGGTTCTGATTAGGTGCCTACATTGCACACTAGCAGCAAATTTTCCTGAGCCAAGGAAGAAATGGGCTGATAAGTTTAGCTTGTTTCACAGATTCTATCATGCTGCACTTGTATCCACCAAATTCAGAGAAAATCTATTGGGATAATCAGCTTAGTTCCATGAACACAGGACTGGAAATCTGTGCTAGGAATTGTGATTCTTAGTATTTAAGAGGATTGAAAACTGTTTATGAATCAGTTTTAAAGACCTTTTCCTTGACCAGTAAGTCCTCCTGTGATGAAGAAGAGAAGCTTTTGAAGCACAAAACTCTCAATGATATTTTTCTGAGATAAGAGTACTCTACCTTTGATCTCATACTGTAGTGTCTTCTGCAACCTCCCACATGGCCTTTTTTTATTTTTATGGGACAGATGTGGGAGCAGTACTTGTGTATCATTGGCTCTGTTAGCCTTGCCCCTTGGCATATATTGACACAAACTGACTCTCACAGGCCATCCTACATGCCTCATTCCCTGTATGTCTGCAGCATTGTAGACACAGTGAATAATGAGTTGTCTTTAAGGCAGTCTGAGAAGTATAGATGATCTCTTCCCATCAATGTAATTGTATTCCTGGTGAACTACAAATGAACAATAACATTTGGCCTGGTGGCCTGGTCAGTTTTTACGTAGATTAATTTGTTAATTTATATGTTCATTTACTATGGTTCATGCAATAAATACAGAAAAACTAGGCAAACATAGAATCATTTTGATTGCATGTGTTAAAAACATTGGAAACCTGCACATATTGAATATTCAGATCAGTGTAATTGTTAGTGTGATGGGCATATCAATATCTAATCCTATTAAGCTGAGGAATAGGAATGAGTAAGAAGTATACAGAACCAAAGCAAGGATATGTGCAGTCTTCCTAAGAACCAAGTGTATTTTCAAATACATTTTATCTAAGTACCGGAATGCATAAATATGAAAATGTAAGGTTATGACATGTGAGAGTAAAATCTTATATATCGCAAGTATGGGGAAATTTGGCATGAATCCAGCAATGGAGAAATATTTATGGGGCAGTGTTGTCTTCCTGTTTTGTAGTTAATTCACAATTAGACATGCAATTATAATTCAGAAACTAGAAAAATGCATTCAATGGTTTTAGCCATTGATAGATTTGTAAACAAAAGCAGCTGGACTACAATTTTTTGGAGGAAATATTTACATGCCAACAGTTTGTCACGCTGAAAGTCTGCTGATAAATCTGCACATGTGCATTATGTTAATGGCAGTGCACCAATGATTCACTCTATGCCTCCCACTAGTACGCAAGACACCAGATGTAAAAGAATAAACTTGGGTGCTAAAGAGGAAAGGTACCTGTGCTTTGATCTTTTAACATCTTTCAGAATCATTAATAGTATGACTGTTATCCTTCATTCCTCAAACTTCACCATACAAAATTATTTATGTAAAAGGTATTGAAAGAATGTAGCACAAAAATAAGATCAATTCTAAACATAGGACTTTTGGATTTCAAACACATTGTTCTAACTGTCCAATGCACCTGAAAATAAAAATAAGTATGAGCAATCCTATTTTAATGTTCTTTTTTTCAATTTTTCACTCAAAATCCCCAGAGATAGGTTTCCAAATGTCACTTACTCAATCAACTTACAAAAGTAGTCATTCTCAGTGGAAAATTGATACTAGGATTTGCATTTAACCACTATTCTATACTAGTAAAGCTCACTGAAGAAACAAAGTCCCAAAACCTGGTTAGTAGAAATCACAAAACATTAATGTAAAATCCACATGAAACATTTCTTTGAAGTTGAATAACTGATAAATCTATTTAATCTTATGGGCTTTATTTACTATTTTTAATTCCTAATTTATGTATGAGATTGTTCCAGAGCTTGGAGAAAAGATGAACCAAAAGTGATGCTATTATATCCCAAGCAAAATAAACTTAAAGAGGAGAAAAAAGAAAACCTGAAAGTTGAGGTATATACCTGTAATCTCACCTAATCTAGTGGCAGAAGAATTTAAGAATATTTTCAAATAGTAATTTCTAGGATTGATGAGAAATAACTGGCTTACTATATCTATGAAACATGTCTTTCATAGCAAACAGCAACAGTAAAAAGTCAACTAAAACCATCTTGAAACCTAAGGATACATGCTATACAATAAGCAGCAGCAGACATGGATTATCAGCACAGTGGAAAAAGTAAAGATCCCGACCTTTTCTTTTACAATTCTGGCCTCCTGATGTACTGACTTTTGCCTTTTAGTGCAATGTTTACTACACCTTCAACAGTCCACAGACAAGGAATATGAAGCAAAAGTTTCATTCTCATGAATAATTGCCCAGTAAATTTACATAAGGCTCTATAAGGAAGCTGATCCTTTCAGTGACACTAGCCAGAACACTGTCATTTGCTAAAGCTTGGGTATTCTAAGAGTAGATTTATGTTCATCCTTCCCTCTAAAATAATGCAGCTAGACAAGAACCTTCTCTTCCATTGGACATTGGGAATTTTGCTCATCATCTACTCAAACATAGTTGCTATAAGCACAAAATTAGAGATGGAATGCCTGCTTGGTAGAAAATGAGCAGTATCTGCCACACAGAGTAGCTATGCATTTTAAGTCATTATACACAGAATGGTTCAGCTAACAAGATAAAAATATCAACATTTACTTCAAGCCCTGAAAAAATGCTATGCATACTTAATTTCAAAGCAAAAACATTTACTAAAGTGTGGCAATCCTGTATTACCAACTTCAAATAAATCAATGACAGTAGTAATTCGAAATGGTGTGAATTGTTCATTTTCCTTGTGAATTTTCATAGTTGTAATTCAATGGCTAAAAAATAAGACACAACAATGATAATAACTTTTTATTAGTCATGCTAGGGTAGCAAACCAGTGGCATGAATAATTTTAAAAAGTGGATTATGTGCTTAATGATGAACTACTTAGGTTATTTGCCTTACTAGACATTATTTTGCATTCCCAAAGCATATTATCATCTATTTATTTGAGGAAGTAATCACTAAGCATCATGGGTAGAAAGTTCTATAAATCTGGGTTGCAGGTTTTTCTAGTTAAAATATAATGAGAGTACTGGGAGATGGATGAACTTGAGAAGCACCCACCTGGCAAGCACACAGTCCTGAGTTTTATTATCAGTACCGCAAAAAAATAAAATAAAATGTAAAAGAATAAAAATAAGAGTGTAAAATCACTGTAAAGGTGAAACCAAAGATGTTCATTATCAAAAATTGTATTTGTTAAGAAAAATCAATGAATGCATTTTGAGAATTATGGCAGAAAATATTACAGAAGCTTGAAAAAATTAAGAATGTACAATCTCATTTATTATGTCACATGAATTTACAAGAACAAATTTTAATGTAGTATTATAAGAATATAGTATACTTTTTTCCCAAATTATACTTTGTTATATAGTTACAATGAAGGAATATTTGCTTGAATAAGTATATGAGAAAATTTAAAGAGCAAAGCATAGATATGCTAACAGCAATCATTTTTTCCCTGTCACTGTTTATTTATTTTCTGTGCCTGTTAGATCCTTAACTATAAAATAGTTGTGTTGGCCTTTGATTTCTACTTAAGTTTGTCTAGTATATTATATTTCAATTTTCAATATTTCTTGGTAGGTGAACTTGTTATTCCCTTACATAGTTAGCATTATCTTTTGGACCATACATTCTCTATGTATCCTCTCAGTTTCCTTCTCAATTACTTTATAGAAAGAGCAAGGTGAAAATCATGATGTGAATTGTTCCCATCTTTCTGTTAACTAGAATTCAATGATAGGTGTTGCTCTTTTATCTAAGTATTATTTTTAAAATTTTGTTTATAATCATACAAATATATACAGAAAAAAATATTGAGAGAGAATATATAAAGAGAGAAAGGGTCAAATGATGTTATAATACACAGTTTGAGTAAAAGAAAACACATTTTTATCCTATCTTTACATGAGGATTTTTGGTGCTCTAAGATAAATATTTGCAGATAGATAGAGAAATAGAGAGATTGATAGATGTAGATAGATATAGATATATATATATATATAGATATAGATATAGATATAGATGAAGCTATTTGTTCACAAAGACATTGGCTGTTGTAATGTACTGTTTGATCCAAAAACATTAGACTGAAAAGAGGCATAATTAATGATCAGTCATAACACCAGGACATATAATCGCTCTACATAGTTAATTAGATTGTTTAATTCTCCTATATTCTATCATGTCCCATTTTATTTTTATTCGTTTATTTATTTATTTTTGGTTCCAGAAATCAAACTCAATATCTTGATCTTGCCAGGCAGATGCTTGTGCTGCTGAACTACATCCTAAGCCCCAGGTTCCTTTTTATACAGCTTAGAGGCAAAACAGAAGTGAATAAATAAAATTTTATAATTTAACCATAATAAAAATCTGTAGAGAACATTCAATGTAATTGTGTGAAATAAAATTAAAAGTTAAAAGAGATGGAAAGTGTTAAAATGGTAAAGGATAAAGAAACACAAGGATAAAACGCACTTTTTAAAAATAGGATAACATCATAGAGCACAAAAAAATTAAAAATAAAAGCCTCTAAAAGTGTCCACTGACACCAATACTTTCATCTTTCAGAAGGCAGCTTTAGGTGACCAGGTGCCCTCTGATTCAGTAAGTTGACCTTCCCAATGATTTAAAGAAAGATGTAAAGAAAAGGATTAGGAGAAAAATCACTTTGAACTATCAAAAAATGAGTCAGTTCAAACATAGTTTTTTGTTTTGTTTAGTTTTTGTCTCTGACTTACAGTAAGGGGGAAAAGTGTTCTATTTAGTAAACTCCAACTAACAAAATGCAATGATTGAAGCTAGAAAATGTAAGGAACCTTGGGTCTCAGTGTGATCCTTTCTATCCGGGGAGAAACAGCCTCAGGAATGAGGAAAAGATAGACAAGAAGACAATATCTGGGTTAGGTAATGAATGACTCATCTGCCTGGTTTATGAGATGAACCCCTGAGCAACTATATTGACAATTATTTATACCTTTGTATATTTAGTAATATGTGACATAATTTTGTTTAGTGACCACTAGCCCACAATGTCCAGGCATTGGGGATGTTTTTCCCAAGACTGACATAGCTTAAATGCAAAAGTAATGAGCCCTCATCCTGCCCTCCCACACAGGATCAATTTCAGTTTCAGCAGCTCCCAACATATCTCCCTTTTTTTATTTGGTTATGTGAGTGATGGGTGTTCTATTACACTTGGAGAAACTGTATTTGGAGAACTCTGTAGAAAACCTGTTCATTCTTGAGGCATGTCCAAAGATTTTAATATGTGTATTCAGCAGTTTGACCCTATATAGTCTAGTAGTTCATAATAGTAATGAGTTGTCAGTGCAGTTGGCAATTGTCAGAAGTTGTTAGTGATTTGAGGCTATTAAAGCTTAGCATATAAATATGGCATTACTTTTCACATCTCATGGTTACATTTTTCCACTGGACAGTTAAGACCAACTTACAGCAAGAGCTGTATGAACACAAGTTTAACACTTGCTCTCTGACAAAGTCAGTTAACTCTCCTAAGGATTTACCTTGAACCCATATACAACACCTCTTAGATCTTCAGTCAGGGTCAGACATCTGGATGAGTCATGGCCATGACTTCACCAATTTGCTCTATGTGAAGATCTAAGAGATCATTCTTCTCTAGGTGACTTTTCTTAGACACAGTATACATCATCAATCAGTTTTCTTTGGGGCATCATAATTTCCTTGGTCAGAAAATTTGAGACACAACTGAGTCACAGGAGGTCACCGCAGAAGTTCTCTTATGTCCTGAGTTCTCATTGATCTTGAAGGTCTGGGGCCAAAATATTGGCTGTTCTTTAGCCCATCTGTCTGTCCAATTGTTGCTCTCCAAACTTTAGTTGTTAAACATCCAGAAGAGAAGCTGAATGACATTACCCTGTAACAGAAACAGTAAGCATAATATTAGTATCTATCTGAATATCAAGCACCCTAGACATAAAATGGAACTGTTATTGATATTCTGATATTTAAATCCCCAAAGAATGTTAAAAGACAACAATTACATATTTTTACACAGAAATTTAGAAATGAAAATCATATACAACAGTGTAGCACAACAATCCTGATGACATTTTGTAACATACTTAAATTTATTTTGTTATAACCCTTTTAGCCTATTTTTACCTAGTCATTGTTAAATTTTATATATATATATATATATATATATATATATATATAATTTTTTATCACAAAGAGCAATCATTTTTCTTACATTTTAGAAGAACTGTACACCTGGAATCATGAATATACTTAATACAGCATGAGATTAACAATAGTTAATTACCACATAAATGTGAAAACTTTTGTTTCTTAATTTTGGTTTATATCAAAAACATTTTTAGGGGAAAACCTTATTTTAACTTTTTTTTAAAAAAACTTTGTCTTTTAATCAATGACCAATTTATTGAGGGTGTCACCTAAGAAACTACTGGGATTATTGAAACTCCTTATTAGTTAACAGAAAGGTTGACCACACCTCTTATTCATCAATTTGACTTCTCTCTAGCAATTTCTCCCTAGTTTAAGGAATTTTTCTTAATTAGTTTAAAATTTTGATACACTGTGATGTAAACTGATTTTTATATCACTTAGATCAGCTGGTAAATTAGGTGAAAAAGCATGATGTGATGTCTATATCCAATATTGTATTATAAACCAAGGACCAAAAGAGAAAAAGGAAAAACTGTTTAAAGCACAACACACATCAATCCCCACCCCTGGGGTACACTGAGATGGCAATTGAGACTGGGCATGGTGGCGTGGGCCTGTAATCCCAGCACTTGGGAGGCTATAAGCAGGAGGATCACTTGAGTCCGATCTATGCAATGAGATCCTGTACAATCTTTACACCCTATCCTAAATACAAAAAAAGAATGACACACACATTAAAAAATACACAGAACACATAAACATACATCTTTACAAAATCAGAGAGTACTCATTTATTCTAGACCAAACTGAACTATAGTAACTCTATTACAATTTTTAGGAATTTATAATTATAAATAGACTAGTCAGACTTTGTTATTCATCAATAAGCAGAGGGCTCTTATCTGAAAATTTTGGGAGGGATAAAATCTTTTATCTATAAGTAATATGTATGCTTTGTGTTTTGTTTTAATGCTGGTAAAATTTAGTTCAGTTATTTTTATATATTTTATCACCTAATTAGACCTTAGTTCTCCATTTTGTCAGTTCCTTCAATAGACCCCAGATTGGATTTAGCTTTATCACTGAGAGCTGCTTCTCCAGACCTGGCTTCATGGTATAGCCTGACAGTATGCTCTGGCACCCAAATAGATCATTTAACATTTACTGGAAAAACACAGCATACTCTGTGCTCCAAGTTAGTAGTAAATTGGGCCCTTTCCATTGTCCAGATGGAGATCTCTCCAAAGGACACTTCCTGGCCTTTTTTTTTTTTTCTATCTAATGGCATTGTCTTTTTGCTAATGTACATTCATCTTTTGTAGAATTAAAAAAGTTTAATACTTTATGTTGACAAGTGAAATTGGAGGGATTCCTCCTCTTTTTCTGTAATAGAATTTTAATTGTACAGTGATAAAACTGTATTCTATATTTTGGAAGAAGAAGCCATACATTTCTTTTTTTAACTTAATATGAGCTATCTGTGAAAACAAAGCAAAATTAATTTAACTTATCTGAAGGATAATGATAGTCAATAACACCAGAGAAACTATTCCAAAATCTAGATGAAGCCAATTAACATTACCTAATAAAGTCTAAAAATCATGAATGGTTGATCTGAACAGTTTGGGGTACATTGTATCTTTGTTGGAAAATTTGACCCCACTTAAAGAAGTTATCATAGCTTGTACCCCTTTGGAGGCTACCATTAGGCTTTTTATTATTTAAAAGGAATGTCAAAAATCAAGCAACTGTTTAAACCACACTGCCTTTAGGTTGTACTCCAAACTTCTATATTTGTTTGTAAAATATCAAAGCTTTTTTATATTAATTTTAATTTAGGACTGTAACACAAGCAATCAATCTTATTAGGAATTCAAGGAATTTTAAGTGATCTTTTTTTTTTTTTTTTGTTTTTGGTGCCGAGGACTGAACCCAGGGCTTCTAGCTTGCCAGGCAAGCATTCTACCGCTGAGCCAAATCCCCAGCCCCCTTAAGTGATCTTTTAAAGTATCCCCATTATGGGAAATCTTCAGAAATATTATTTGTTTTTTAAAGCAAAATATTTTTATCTGCAGGATGAAAACAGCTTCCCAATCCAATCACCTTCAGGGGAAAAAGTAAAAACACCTCTACCAGAGAGATAACCTTTATCTCCTGCCCCCTACCAAGCCCCTTTCCTAAGGGAGTGGCCCCCTACACTTTTCCAGGTGTGCAGCCCAACACCTTTGTAACTGTCCTGCTTGGAAGCCAACCACCCTTGTATTTGAAAAACCCTTTAAATTGTTTGTTTTTAATTACTTTTTATTTTATTTAATTAATTTTTTTCCCGGTGGATCCTGGGATTGAACTCATGCCCTTGTGCTTGCTGGGCAAGCACTTATTCTACTGAGCCATCTCCCTGACCCTATTTTTTAATTTTTTAACCCAATATTTATTTTTTTAAAGCATTTGGTTGTTGCAGGGTCTCAGTATACAGCTCAGACTCATAGTGATCCTTCTACATTCAGCCTTTTCAGTACTGGTATTACAGGCATGCACCACTATGCCTGGACTCTGGCTAGCTCAGCCTCCTCTGGGGGTAGGACAGGTATGGCATGTGGTGCTGGGGATCAATGTGCTTGCCTAATCTTGCCTGAACAGGTGTTTTAGACCACTAAACTATGTCACAGGCCCAAATGCCTCTTTTTAATAATTTTAAAATTTTTTTCAAAGGAAGAATAACCAATTAAGCAATTTAAGAGTATCTGGGATAATTTTGAGCAATGGTTTGGGTAGATTGAATAATAACCTTGATTTATTCTTTATCATCAGCATTGATAACATTGGTGCTGCTAAGAATGGACTCTCACTCATGTTTCACCCACCCAAGAGTCAAGGGGCCTACATGGCCACTGGATGTTTTGTTTTTGCTGAGACTGGCATGATTCTGAGCCTAAAAAAATTTCAATCCCACCAATGCACATAAGCAATGCCAAGGCCATGGCACGCTGTAGACATGACCCTCCTACACAGCACCAGGTGCACAGGCTTGTGGTTGTCAGCTCGTGCCAAACTCTGTGGCTGGATTTGGCACACAGACGCACAAGCAGCTGGAAAACCCCAGCTGAGTCTGCCTAGGACTGGAGCAAGGGCCCTCCCTGAACCTAATTTGTGCCCCTCCCCCTGGTGGCACTGTGCTACTTGGAATAATTTGCTTGCAATTTTTTTAAAAAAAGAGTTTTCCTTTTTTTTTTTTTATCTAATTGAGGAAAGCTAGAGGATTTAAATTCTATATTCCGTACCTTTGCTCTACCCTCCTTGTTCCATTTGGGACTTGATTTTAAAATAATACTCTACCCTATGTCCTTTGTGGTGGTCTTAGAAAGTAACACAAACACAGGAACCAAGAAAGCAACAAATATTTATATATATATCTATAAACATCTACGGTTCTTGAAATTCTGTTTGCCCCATTTTTAACTCCATCTATCTTTTTCCTTTTTGGCTTCTCTCAAACTTATTTCTCTCTTTATGCTCCTTTGTCTCTATGGCCATATTGAACCCGTTACTGACCCTAGTGAGCCACCATCCCCACGTTTTTGGTAGATTAAGACTCAAAGTTTCCCAGGCATCTTGCTCCCAAACTCTTTCTCCCTTGGCCTCACACAGCCAAACCCAAAACCACAGAACAGCTCCACCTGCCTATGACCTAAGCAAAAATCAATCACAAGGAAGGCAAATGAGGTCCACCTGAGACCTGGCTGTTCAAGCCCATAATCACTCTCCCTAAAAGATCCTATAAAGTCTCCTGTCCCCCTTTTTCAGTGCTGCCTTCGTCCACTAGACAGCTCTTTGCATGAGCTTCCACCTCCACGTGAGCTTCCAATAAACCTTCTTTACTTATGTCAGTATGTCTGGTTAGGCTCAGCCTGGTTTCGGCAGCCTCACTTTTGATCTTTCAGTTTTACATCAATTGTGCCAGTTCCAGTGCAGACCTGTGCTGAATACTGCTGGATCTAACCAATCCACTTCCTTTCCTTATGTGCAATCTTTGGAAAACTTCCCGCTGCCCACGCTTATCTCCTACTGGGTGTCCCTGCTTGGGAACCAGAAGTAAGGATCTATGGGTCTCAGTGTGATCCTTTCTAGCCAGGGAGAAATGGCCTCAGGAATGAAGAAAAGATAGACAAAAATACAAGAGGTGGGTTAGGTGGTGACTCTTCTGACTGGTTGGTGAGATGACCCTCTGAACAACAATATTGACATTTATTTATAACTTCCAAAGTTTGTAATATATGACACAAGTTTGGCTGACAACTAATAGCCCATTATTACCAGGAAGGATGTTTTTCTCAAGACTGAGGTAGCTTGACTATAAAGGTAATGAAGGCTCATTCTGCCCTCCCATACAGAATCAATTTCAGCTTCAGTGGCTCCCAACAAGAAAATAAAGTGTTTGCCTATGTTAAGGAAATTATTACATGGCTGTAATAACAGACTAATTTCAAAATTGATTGCTCATTTCTGAGGATGTAAGGAGGCTGATGTCTGTTATAAAATGTTTCATAAGGAGATAAGCTTGACCCTCTCGGCTGTTTAATTCACTCCTTATGCTTGAACATCCTTTAGTGTTGGACTACTTCAAGATGTTTGTAGATTTAAGGCACCAAACCTACCTTCAGGTCTCTCCCTGAATGCCATATGGAAGATACTTAAATTATACCATTTAAAGTATGTAGCTAGGAGCTTTGACAAGTGTGTATAGCTTTGTCCAAGACTTTTTTTTAATAGATGGTTCTAGTTATTTATGCAAGAATATATAGTATCCTAACAAGTCAGGCATGGAAACTCATGCTTATGTTCGCAGAGTTCTAAGGGACTGAGGCAAGAGGATCAAAAGTTCCATCCAGTGTAGGCAATTAAGCAAATTCGCTAGATTGTGTCTAAAAAAGAAACTTAAAAGTTTAAGATGTAATTCAGTGTGAAGCTCCTTGTCTCATGATTATGGTATCTCCCCTGCCAGGTAAGTATAAGTTCCTTATAACAATCCCTAGTAGTGTGTGTGTGTGTGTGTGTGTGTGTGTGTGTGTTGTATCATAATATTAAATACATTTAAAGCAAAAAGCTATTTTTCTCATATTTCTATTAATGAATCAATATATCACTTTATTTGTTTATATTTTAAGAATATGTTAATCTCTATACATTGTGTTTGTCTATTTTTTATTCGGAGACAGGATCTTATAAAGTTCTCAGTTACTCAGGCTGACATCACAATCCTCCTGCCTCAGCCTCTCTTAATGTCAGAATTACAACCATGGATCCAGGGCTGGGAACATAGCTTAGTAGCACAGAGCCTACCCAGCAAGGGTGACATCATTATATAATGATAAAGGAGCCAACTTGTCATGATATAAAAATTGTCAATATATAAACACCTAAAAGCAGAGCACTTAAGTTTATAAAACAAATATTAATAGGTACAAAGTGAAAGATTAGAGGCTGTGCTACAATAAAAGTAGGGGATATCAATGATCCATGCTTATTTAATAAACTATTCATAGAAAATCAATATGTAAACAATGGGCTTAAATTATCCTTAGATCAAATGACTCTCCTTACAACAAAATGCATCTCTTTTATTTCTTTTTTACATATATTTAATTTTTACTATGTATTTATTAATTTATTTGGTACAGGGTGTCACTTTGCAGCTCAGACTCATAGTCATCCTCCTGCCTCAGCCTTCTCAGCACTGGGATTACAGGTGTACACCACCATGCCTGGTTTTAGGCCAGCATGGCACGCTCTGGCTCTGTGCTGGCATATCAGGGGTCAAATTCAAGACTTTGTCCCTGCCAGGCAGGCTCTTAGAGAGCTAAGCTTTCTCCCCAGACCTCTTTTTAAAAATTATATCAAAGTGTCATAAATGATGCATCAAAAAGGGCTCTTGATTGTTGGATGGGCAGTTTTCTCCATTATATGTGATGATGTGTTGAACCACCAACTTAAAAAAAACATCACACAATGATTTGTCTTGAAAGAATATATTTTCATCTGATCAGTGCTGTTGTTGTTGTTGTTTGTTTATTTGTTTGGTCATCTTTAATTCTCAGAGTTCTTGAAACATGTAGAGATATACAGAACTTTCCACCCAACAGAACACATGTTCTTCTTAGGGGCACTGATAACATTTCCCAGAAGAGATGGTTTCTTAGATCATAACACAAGTCTTAACAAATTCGAGAAGTTTTAAATCATATCAAGTATCTTTTTCAACCCCAGTGGAATAAAACTAGAAATCTTTAACAGACAGAAATTCAGAAAATGTACAAGACATCAATATTAAATAGTATGTCCCAGGCAACTAATAAGTCAATAAAAGGCAAAGGGATTTTAAGGTTGTCTGATGAAAACAACACCTCACAAGTTGTGGGTTTCATCAAAAACAATTCCAAGAAGTTTGCTTCTTAGATGAGATCTCTAAGTCTTATTTTTCATGTGGTCATGAGACTTTAGTAAGTAAAAGAAACTCCACTACACTGTTTTTCACAAAGAAATTGTCACCTAATCCTTCTTTATTTTGCACATTCTTCATGTGCAAAATATTCTGAGGTTGTGTAATTCAACACACAGACATAAATCCAATCTTCTCTAGGATTATGAGAACAGAAATTGTTTAATATGATGGTAGGTAGTATAAATTGGGACCTCTGACATTTATTGTGAGTTTTATCTACTTCTGCAACTCTTCTGTTGACACTGAGGAGCACATGGTAAGAGAACACCATAGCAGTCACCAGCTATCAGCAAAGTGTGCATTGAAGTGATGTGTAACTAATTGCACCCAAGATCTCCTGCCAGGACAGCCGCCCCACCTCCCGGGTCACTCAAGGACCCAGCTTCTTTAGGTCCAGTCTATCCTTCCCAGGGGAAAAAAAGTTTGAACCAAACACAATCATGAAAATATATCTCTTTTATTTCTTAGTTCCAGCAAAAACTCATAAATGATGTGTCAGGAAGGACTGTTGAAATCTTGGATGGGAATTTTTCACCCTTATATCTGATGACATGTTGAATCACAGCCTTAAAAAACAAACAGACAGGGATTCGTCTGGAAAGAAAATATTCCATCTGATCAGTTTTTGCTGTTGTGTATTTGTTTGTTTTTAATCCTCAGAGCTCCTGAAGCACGTAAGGATTCAACAATGAATCATGTGGATTCCATATGCATACTTCCAGTGTGAATTCTTGGGCTTAGACTTTTTTGCTTAACTAAGTTAGGCATCACTCACTCAACTGTTTGCAGAATTCCTACTTGGTGAACAATTATTGGAATTATTATGTGTCTAGAGCTACTGGAATTATTGCCTGTCTCCAGTTTGTTTTGGCTCTGCCAATTTAAACACTTTATTGACTCAATTTTGAAGAGGTATAGAGAGAAGCAGAGTTGAGTTTTACTTTTACTCATAATAGACTAATAGAAACTTGATTTTTCTAACACTAACATCCAAAATACAAACAAATAAATAAAAAACAGACAGAATATAACAAACAGTTTTTCTAAGACAGTGAACATGCCAACGATGGACAGAAACACCTGAGCTATGGAAACAAGCAATCTGAACCAATCAATTGTCCCACCTGTATACCTTAAGACATTTTTCAAGCTAAGGCACACAAAGTAAGCGAATACATGGTTGGTCAGAGAACATTGAATTGAGAAATCCCAGTGGATCATGGCTGCAAAAAGGCTGAAGGCAGAGTGCTGGAAGGATGGAGTTACACAAAGAAGTTCTGGGATCTGGAGAGGAGTCTTTTGCAATCAACAACCAGGTATATGTCAAGTGATAGAAGATGAACACCAGCTAAAGTTGGAATAAAGACAAACTCAAAAGATTAGGGTAACAATCCATGATTTTCACAAAGAGCTAGAGGAAAGTTGTCCATATTAACTGAATTAGAACAAAATAACTGTCCAACACCCATTGATTAGGGCACATAAAAGTGAACAAAGAAACATTGGCTCTAGACTAATTACTATTAATCTTTGGCTTGAGACAGTCTTAAATTATTTCTTAGTAAATTGACTGCATTCCAATTATAGATCTAGAATTTTAAAATAATATTAAAATGTAAAGATGTCACAAGTTAAAATTTTATCTGTCAAATAATAAAATATTATTAAGCATTCAAAGAATTAGTAAAACATGACCAATAGTGAAGAAAAAAATGATCTGTTCAAACTGATCCAAAGCTGATACATATGCTAAAATTGACAAATATTGAGATTAAATTGTGTGTTCTGTGTAGTCAATTAAGTTCAGTACAGAAAGAATAGCTTTCTTATTTACTTTATGTTTTATTGATATACATTTGTATCTGTTTTGGGCAATTGGTACAGCTCTTGATCATTTTCAATCCCTTCTCCTCCTCCTTCCCTCTTTTCTTCTTCTCTTAAGTGCCTTCCTTTTTCAAAAAAGTCTACCTCTCCTTTTTTATTTTACTCTTTAATTTCTCTTCTGGGTTTCTCATATCTCATATGATCTCACACAAAGAACTACTCTCCTGCCATAAAGAAAACTAAACCTGAGTCATTTGAAATAAAATGGTTAGAGACAATAATGTTAAGTAAAATAATGAATCAGACAAATCAGCTTAAATATCACATAATTTTCCCTGAACAAACAATGAAAACTATGAAACAACTAGAGAAAAAAGTTAAAGATAGGTAATGAGAACTAAGGAAGTAGATCTTTCACAAAAGGGAAAGTGACTAAGAGATGAAAGGAAGGGGGAGAGGCATATGACAAGCAATGAGGAAGGAAATGGACACATGTTGTGCACATATGCCACTCCCTGTGAGGAATGTAGATATTATTTGTTACAAACATGCACTATTAATTTTTAAGTAATGATCCTTAGAGCCTTGAATCCATATTTACAAGTAAAGACTTTCTGGACAGAACCCCAAAAGCACAGAAAACAATACAATAGGCAGAAAGTGAAATTATGTCTAATTAAAAAGTGTTCACACAGCAAAAGAAACAATCAGTAGGGTGAAATCACAAAATTATTTGTTACACTTTTAAAGTAAGACTAATACCTAGAATATAGGAAGAGTCAAAAATAAAATTAACCCTCCAAAAAAAAAGTGTCAATGAAAGAATGGGCAAACAAGCCAATTCCCCAAGGAAGAAGTACACATGGCCAATAATTATGTGAAATAATTATATGTATTTTTTGAGAAAATATATATGTTTTAAATAAATATATATCTGTACACACACACACACATATATAATATGAAAAGAAATACACAAAAAAGCAGATTGTTTAAATGAATAGAAAAGCAGAATACTAGACCAAGGTTTTTTGAGACAGGGTCAGTTTAGATTGGCCTAGCACTCACTATGTGGCCTAGACCACACTGTCAAGCCTAGCCTAAACTTGAACTCCCAATGCTGCTGCTGCCTCATCCTCCAAAGTGATGGGGCTATAGACCTGTGCCACCATGACTATCTACTAGAGCACAACTTAAAGGGACACAAAATTCAAGTGAGTAAAGAGGGAAAAAAAGCACCAAAGAAAAAGAATGAACAAAATTGTTAAAATTTGATGAAAGCATAAAGTCACAAATCCAAGAATCTGAAAGATACACAATCCAGAAAACATTAAAAGGAACCCTTAACCACTGACCATCATAATAAAATTATACAAAATCATTGACAAAGATGAGAAAGAAAAATATTTTTAAAATAGAAATATCTTAAAAACAAAGATGTAATCATCTTTGTAATCACACTTATTTTTAGTTTTTAAAATAATCCAAAAAGAAAAACAATTAATTACCAGGTTGAGAGCAAATACAGAAAAAAATTCAAGCCAGAATTTTATACCAAGGGATAATTTCTTCCAACTATGAAGGCATACAAAAGCTGAAAGTACTTATCAACAGGAGACACACAGAACAGGAAATGTTAAAGGAAGTCATTTCACAAGTAAAAATATCAAAAGGAAATATGCATGTACAAAAAAGACATCAAGTGTACAGGAAATAATAAGCATGCAGCTTATGTGGTATAGCTCAAATATGATATTTTCAAAATTGTACAACATGTTTACATTTACTACAATGGGTAACATTATTTTAAAACTTAGACAATATGAATTATTGTACAGACTATGGAAATATTTGCACCGTCTACTTAGAGTACATTTGGGTATTTTGGAAAAAAGTTTCATAATTTTTATGAAGATAATTATAGCTATTATATGTCTCAACAATTGAATGTTATAATTTATCCAAAGGAAATATAAACATACATTAACCTCAAAAAAAGAACGTAATATATTTTAAAATAATCATCAGAAAAAAAGGATAACCTAATGATCTTTCCATTAATGAATACATAGCCTATAGTACTTCTCAGAAATTCAACAGGAAAAAGATACTGGTATGGATAAACCACAAATATGGTATGCACAATCCAATAGATTACACTGAGAAGACTGCATATTACATGATTCCATTTATATCAAATCATTAGAAAAAAAATAATACAGAGAAACAAAGCAGATCAGTAATTGGAAGGAGTAACTGTCTCAAAGGTGCAGCACAGTCATTCTGATGAGTCATGCAACTGTAACTTGATTATGGTGACCATTACAACATTGCCTAAGTTGTTCAAAACGTATAAACCCTACTTCAAGTTATTCTATCTGTATATTTTAAGTGTGAATTAAAGAGAAAGTTTATTTCTTTAAAGACAAAGAGTAAAAATAATGGAATAGAATTTCAAAACAAGATAATATAAAATTAACAATGGTTATTATATTGCACATGTTACCTTTAATATAGTTGCTCAGACTATAAGATATAGACATGCAAATTTGATCAAACAATATAAGCACAAGCCATTCTTTTCAAGGAACTAATAGACATTAATATTATAATTATCTTAGCTATCTTTTCTATGTGTGTATGTATCATTTTATATTTTCTATTTTAAATTTTTTATAACTTTATTTTTTTTTCATTTCACTTAATTCTTTTCTCCTTTCCCCCAACCCAACTGTTCTCTTCTTTTTAGCATTTTCTTTTCCTTTCACAATACTCATTACACATTTTGGATCTTATTTACTCTTTTTTATGTAATTAGTATATGGTTTACAGTGCCCCACTACACAGATCAGACTCATAAGGATCCTCCTGTTTTAAGCCTCCTAAGCACTGGGATTATAGGTGTGTACCACCACACCCAGTCTCAACTTCTGTCTCAGGACGCCCCAGTTGCTTTAATCAGCTGAGCTATCTGCCCTGCCCTGGATTTTATTTATTCTTTCAGTTGCTGATATAAAGAAGACAAAATGATACACATACAATTTTGATTGATTTCATTTATAAGTATCATCTTAAATTGTGGCCATTTTTCTATAAAAGCAACAAGCTTGTTGTTCTCTATAGCTGAGTAGTCATTGTATAAAAAATACCACACCTTTGTTATCCATTCCTCAGTTAAGGGGCACTTGGGTTGTTTCCAAGATTTAGCTATGGCAAACTGTGTTACTATAAACATGGGTGCATATGTATTGCTGTAGTGTGATGTTATTAATTCTTCTGGGAAAAAAAAACCCAGAATGGAAATAGCTGGGTTGAATTGGACCCTAATCCTTGTTTTATTAGGAATATCAACATGATTTCCACTGTAGTTGTACCAGGCTACACTCCCACCAACATTTAAAAGGGTTCATTTTTCCCATAACCCCTCCAATATTTAGCATTAGTGGATTTCTTGATGATAGCCTTTCTTTGATGAGATGAAATCTTAGGGTTGTTTTAAATTGCATTTCTTGAATTACCAATAATGCCAGCGCTGCCCCTGGGATTGTGATTGGGACTGGGCATGGTGGCGTGGGCCTGTAATCCCACCTCTTGGGAGCCTGTAAACAGGCAGATCACTAGGAGTCCGCTCTAGTAGTGAGACTTTGAACATCCTGTAGAACCTTCCCTAAAATAGAAATAAATAAATAAATAAATAAATAATCAATGATGGTGAAAAGTTTTTCACATGTTTATCTGCCATTGTGCTTTCTCATTTGAGAAACATGTATTCATCTCAGATGCCCATTTTTAGACTGAACCTTTGAATTTGGGGATCTGAGTTTTTCAATTCTTCATATGTACTAGATAGAAGTTTTTTGAAAGACACTTGGCTACAACTTTTTACCACTCTATTCATTGTATTTGCACTCTATTGGTGATTTATTTTATTGTGCAGAAGCTTTTTAATAAGATGAGATCTGAGTTGTTGAATTTTTGAAGTACTCATGCAGATTGGATTTTTTTTTCCATGAACTCTCTACTTACCCCTCTGTCTGCAAGATTGCTACCTAATTTTTCCTCCAGGAGATTTAGTATTTATATTTTAATATTTAGATCTTTGATTCCTTTTGACATCAGCTTAGTACAGGTTGATAGACATGGATCTAGTATTAGTCTTTAGCATGTAGAAGACAAGTTCTTCTAAAACAACTTATTAAATAAGCAATGTTTCTTCCAGTGAACATTCTTGACCCCTTTGTCAAAGATAAGGTGGCTGAGTATCTTTGTAACTGTCTGCATCTTCTAGTCTGTTCCATCAGTCTCAGGTCTGTTCTTTTCCAGTGCCATGCTGATTTTATCATGGCAGCTTTGTACAATAATTTGCAGTCATGGATTGTAAAACCTTCTGCATTTCCTTTACTGCCCAGGATTACTTTCGCTATTCTATGTCTCTCATGTTTTCAGATAAATTTTATGAATGTTTTCTCTAAATCTATGAGGTAATGGTAACTTAATTAGGATTGCATTGAGTCTGCATACTAATTTTTTAAGTATGGCAATTTTACAATGTTGATTATTATTATCCAGTAGAAAAAAGTATATTTCCATTTTCTGAAATCCTCTTTAACCTCAGTTTTCAGAGTACTGTAATTTTCAGTTTAAATCTTTTACTTCCTTTGATTTATTCCTCTGTATTTCATTTTTGTGACTGCTATAATAAAAGGGGTGGTTTTCCTAATTTCTGTCTCAGTGAATTTAGGTTGGCTATAAAGAAATGCTATTGATTTTTAAGTGTTGACTTTGTATCTTGCTACACAACTGAATTTAGTTATTAAATTTACAAGTCACCTGATGGACTTTTTGGCATCTTCTATGTATAGCTTAATGTCATCTGAAAATAGTGATAATCTCACTTAATCATTTACAATCTCTCTCTCTCTCTCTCTGTCTCTCTCTCTCTCTCTCTCTCCCTCTCTCTCTCTCCCTCCCTCCCTCTTGTCTAATTCCTCTGGCTAATGTTTCCTGAACTATATTGAATAGGAGTAGAGACAGGGTCGTGGAGATAGCTCAGCAGTTAAAGTGCCTACTTAGGCAAGGACATGGATCCAGGGTTTAATACCTGGTATTACATGCTGTGCTGGTCCTGCCCCAGGCTTACTGAGTTCAGTTGGCCACCAGTACTTGATATAGTGGGGCACATCTATAACCCCAGCTCTGGGGAGGCTGAAATAGGAAGATAACTATGAATCCAAGCCACATAGTGCAACCCTGTACCAAATAAAAAAGGAATGGAGACAATACACATCCTTTTGTGTAACTCATATTTTGTTCTTGATTTTAAAGTGAAGACTTTCAGTTTTTGCTCATTTCGTATGATGTTGGCTGTTGGTTTCTCATAGTTGGCTTTTATCAGGTTGAGATATAGACTATCCATTGCAATTTTTGTAGGGTTTTCTTTCCTTTTTTATGTATTTAGTGCAGGGTCTACAGGGTCTCACAACATAGATCAGACTCATAGTGATCCTACTGTTTTCAGCCTCCCAAGCACTGGGATTACAGGTGTGCATCATCATATCCAGTCTCAGTTGCTGTCTCAACGAGCCCTAGGTGTGGGGCTGGTATGGCACACTGGGGATCTAACTCCAGTCTCTATGCCTGCCTAACCAGCACTGTAGTCCCCTGAGCCATCTGGCTGGCCCTTTTTTTTGTAGGCTTTTGTCAAGAATAAGTGTTGGACTTTGTCAGAAGCTTTTTCTGCATCTATTGAGATGATCTTGTGGTTTTTGTTCTTAGGTCTATTGATGAAGTGTATTCCAGTTATGGATTTGTGTATGTTGAACCATCCCTGCATTCCTAGAAGGAACCCCTGGTGGTCATGATGTATAATGTTCTTGATGATTTGCTTCATTTTGTCTGCTAATATGTTATGTAGGACTTTTATATCTATATTCATTAGGGATCCTGGCCTACAGTTCTCCTTTTGGGAGGATCTTCATCTAGTTTTCTTTTTTTTTGGAGGAGCCAGGGATTGAATTCAGGTCCTTGTGCTTGCCAGGGAAGTGCTTATTCCACTGAGCCGTCTCCCGACCCCTGTCTGGTTTTTGTATTACAGTAATAATTGTATCCAAGAATGAGTTTGGGAGAATTGCATAGTTTGAGAATAGTTGGCATTAAATCTTCTCTACATTTCTTGTAGAATTCGGCTATTGATTCATCAGGACCAGGGCTTTTCTTTCTTTGTAAATTTGTATTACATTTTTCAATCCTGACTGATATGGGTTGTTCAGAATTTTTATATCTTCTTTATTCAGCTTTGGTAGTTCATCTATATCTAGGAATCTGTCCATGTCTTCTGTGTTACCCATCCTGTGAGAGTAAAGGTTTTTAAACTAGGTATTGATGACTTTCTGAATTTCTGTAAGGTCTGTAATGTTTTTGCTCTTTTCAGTCCTTATTGCATGAATTTGAACTTTTTCTTTCCATTTTTAGATAGGTTGGCTAGAGATTCATCATTTTTTATTTATCTATTGGATTTTAGGGAAAGGCCTACAGGGTTTTCAGGGTCTCATTACAAGATAGGACTCATAGTGATCTGCCTGCTTACAGCCTCCCAAGAGCTGGGATTACAGGGTGCGCCACCACGCCCAGTCTCAATTGCTGCCTCAGCGTGCCCTTGCGGCATGGCCTGCACAGCAGGCCCAGGGATTAAACCCCTAGCCCCTGTGCTTGCTTCCAGGTGCTTTCATCTGAGCTATTTGGCTGGCCCAATTTTTTTTTGTTTTATATTACCAGGGATCGAACTCAGGACCTTATGCTTGCTGGGCAAGCACTTATTTCACTGAATTATCTCTCCAGTCCACCATCATTTTTGTTTCTTTTCAAAGAACCAACTGTTTGCTTCATTAATTCTTTGTACTATTTTCTTTGTCTCTACTGCAATAATTTCTATTCTGATCCTTATAATTTCCTTCCAGCTTTAGGCTTTGAGCTTTACTTGCTTTTTTTCTAGAAGCTTGAGGTGCATCATAAGTTTGTTTATTTAAGTTCATTGTATTCTCCTGATGTGAAAGTTTACCACTATAATTTTCCCTATTGCAACCACTTTCATTGTGTCCCAAAAGTTCTGCTATGTTTCCTGTTCATTTTTGTTTGTGGTAAATGATTTTAATTTATTTTTTATTTGATCTGTGACCAATTGATTGTTCAGGAGGGTATTATTGAATTTCCATGTTTTTATTGAGTTTTTAGTCATTCATTTTTCATTATTTTCCAATTTCCTTGCACTATTGTCAGATCATATGCATGGAATAATTTCAACACCTTTGCACTTACTTATACATGCTTTATGTGCTAGTATATAGTTTATTTTGTACAACATCCCATGTACAGCTGAGAAGAATGTGAATTCCAATATTGTTGTGTGAACACTCTGGAAACATCTACTAAGTCCTTTTCATCACGTTTGGTTTAGCTCTGTTATTTCTTTGCTGTTATTACTTTGCCTAGATGATCTATCTTTTTGTAACAATGAGGTGTTACAGTCCCTCAGTATAGTTGTGATATTGCTTATTTTCATGTCTGCTAAAATTTGTCTTATAGATATGGGTATTCCTGCATTGGGCACAAATATATTTATGATTATTATATCTTTGTCTTGAAGATTTTTCCTAACTTATCCTGTTGTAGGTTACCTACAGTTACCCTCAGTTTAATTGCTTACACTGCTTTGTGGTTCCTTTTCATTGTTCCTGAAGTTGTGGTCACTCTTCTCTCTTTCTGTCAGGACTCTTTGTAGGCTTGGTTTTATAGTCATGAAGTTCTTCGGTTGTTCTTTGTCATGAAAGTATCTTATTTCTCCATTAACTTTCATAGATACTTTTGCAGGTTACATCAATATAAATTGGATGTTGTTTTATTTCAGGATCTAAAGTACTTCATTCCAATCTCTTCTTGACCTAATAGTCTGTGTTGAGAAATCTACCATGATTCTGATGGGATTTCCATTATAGGTGATCTGTTCCTTGCTCTATTGGTTTTAAGATCTTATTCTTTTTCTAAATTTCTAGGATATTTTTGTTATATGTATAGGTGTAGATATATTTTGATTATGGATAATTGGAGTTCCATATGCCTCATTTAATTGTTTGTCAGATTCTTTTCACATCCTTGGGAAGTTTTTTGTTACTACATATGCAAATAGTCTTTAATGTCCTTTGTGTTTACTTCTACTATTCCATTGATACGTCTCAGTCTTACATTGGATTTCCTTCCATCAACTTATACCAATTGAGTTGTTATTTCCTGATTCCTTATTATTTGTAAGAGATTTTTCCTCTCATTGTTCGCTGCAATGCTGTCTTCAAGGTCTGAAAGTCTGTTCAGCAGTTTTACCCTTTCAATGGAATGGAATTCTTAACTTCCTAGATGTCTTCTTTATGTATTCTAATTTTTTCCTGAATTTTTCATTTAATGTTTCCATCATTTTTTTCTATTTTCATCTATTATTTATCTATGTCTTCTTTACATGTGCTAAACAATTCTTCTTTGATTGTTTTCATTTGTAGTCTTAACAAAGATCATTTCTGATCTGGTTTTTTCTATAACCTGATAGAGTTGTATCTTTGCTTTGGTTGTTATCATTTCAGAAATTTCAGATATGTGTCTTTTTTTTTTTTTTGCTATAGGGTCTACAGGGTTTCACTACATACATCAGAGTTGTAGTGATCCTCCTGTTTACAGCCTCCCAAGTGCTGGGATTACAGGCACACGCCACTATACTCAGTCTCAATCACCTTCTCAGCAGACTCCAGGGTTGTGGCTGGCATGGCAGGCCTGGGGATCAAATCCAGCCCCTGTGTCTGCCTAAGCAGGTAAGACATGTGTCTTTAATGTTATTTTATGTCCTTGTCTCTTGAACTTGTTTGCGTGGGCTGGAGTTCTGAAATTCTCTTCTACTTCTTTTTGTCATCTTTGAAGCTCCCAATGTTGACCTGGGCTCAGTGTCCATGGTAGGGCAGTGAGGCATGGTCAGTATATCTGCAGAAACAGTGCAGAGATGAGGTAGGCTCACCAAAATTCCCTCTGTCCATGCTCAGCATGCTTGTGTGATCATTGTATGATTAGTTGAAGCTCAACAAGGCTCTTGTGAGAGTGGCGGGTCAGGATAGGGCTCACCATAACTGTAGTTGTGATGGTGGGGGTGTGCTTCAGCTCAGTGAGGCTCCTGTGATGGAGCTGGGCAGTACAGGGATTATAAGGGTCCTGCAGCTGTCAGGCCTTGACTTGCCTTCAGCAATGCTGGGGGTGAGGAGCAAATGTGTATTCCAAAAGAGCAGTTGAGTGAGCAAGACTTAAACTCAGTGTGGGGCATGTAAAAGTCTTCTGGCTTTGCTGCAGCTGCTGTGAAGTTAATGTATAATGTAGGGCCTGGTTTGCAAGAACTTTTCAATCCCCACTTTCCTCTGTACTGTGTCCAGCCTCTGGCAAAAGAGGTGCTCCTGTGGCTTATCTTGTATCCCAGCAATGCCCCTCTGGCAATATATAATCCCTGAAGCTTATTAAGGGCTGAAACCCCTACACTGTGAGATAACAAACTTTTTCTTGTTTTTAAGAGCTTGTCTAATTGAAGCATTGGTAGAGGGTAATAATGCTTAACTATCTTGCAAGTCAGGCTAAGGAGTAGAGATAATTAAGATTATTATTGGAAGGACACTGAGTAAGAAAAAATGGGCAATCTACACAGACTCCCACAGTGGCTGAGCTTTGTGAATCCAGAGACAGTCTAGGTGTTCTTCACTTTAAGCCTCAGAGACCCCACCTCACTTTTACAATTTCTTTTAAAAAGTTTTAATCCATTTGTGTGGAATACAAGGTATAATCATTATATTTGTCAAGAGGAGGTGGTACATGTTATAAGGATGTCTGCATATAGTAGAGTAGATAAACAGATTATGAGAAAATCTAAGCAATATATGAATGTATGAATTTTACATATGTATACACACACACAATGGCACCTTACTTCACAAACTTAATGTGTTCCATGATTCTGGATGAGATGTCTACATTTGAATTTGTGTGGGGAAGATGGCTGTGGTGTGGTACCAGATGTACAGTTTGAGAAGGGAAGTGAAATTTTGCCAAATGTTTCTGTTTATGAACTGAATTTTTCCACAGTTTTATTTTGTTTTGCTTAAATAGCTTGTTTATGGATAGAAAAATTGAGTTCTAGTCAGTATAATGAACTGATGTATCAAAAAGGAAGTTGATTCTGAGATTGTGGAAAGCTAGGTTCAAACCCAGATTCACAATACCACATTGCCATCAAAATAAAATAGTTTGTATTAGCAAGTTCTATATGATTAGGAGAATGGATGATGGAGCCAAACCATCTTATCTTGCATTCAATTTGTCCACTTAAAATATCTGTGAATCTTTACCTCCTTGCTGTCAATGCTCTCATCTATAAAGTGGTAATATTTGTGGCTCTCTTTGAGGTTTACTGTTATATCTGAGAAGTACTTCAAACAAGATGTAACATACGTTGTTTAATATATCTCAAATATTTCTTACACTAACCTAAGCAAATTTGTGTAGGGCCACGTGTTCTGGCTGTTGTCATTTGAGTCAGAGTCATGGTTATAACTTCATCAGAGCCATGTCACCATACAGGCTGTATGAAGAAGGGGTGTTGAATGAAAGCAAGAGACAGGAAAAGGAATATTGTGGGACTGTCCTGCTTCAAGGT
>NDGM011192756.1:0-10802 GCA_002564305.1 Octomys mimax | reverse complement strand
ACTAATTGGTTTTGAAACTGTCTCATTGCTATTTGTTTCTCAATAAAATTAATAAAAAATAATAAGAAAGGCTTATTCTAATATTGATTGGACAAATGTTATGCTCTTATCTTACATTCTGAGCAACTACTTAAAGATGACAACAGACAAGGTATTGACTACTGTTACTCTCTGTTATATTGTTATAAAATTTTGTTTTACCTTTTTTCATAAAATATAAAAATGAAATGAAATAAAACAAAATGATTTTATCTGTTCAGAAGAAAACATGGATTGGAGGGGGTGTCATCAGCAGGGATCTTTCTAACAAAGTCTCAGAGTATCTCCCTTTAAGTACAGTTGACACATAAGCAGGGAGATTTTATATTTAAGCACACTTTAGATAAGACATTCTGCAAGCTGATTATCATGCTTCAAATGTACAGCAGCCTTTTATATAATATTTTCACTAAAATGTTTTTTATCTGCAGGGTTGATGAATCCAACATGCAAAAAGCATTTGATTACCATCCAATATAATTGTTACCTAGATATTATGTTTCTTAATATTACCTGATTTTGAGTTTGCGAGCAGCTCCACAGAGTGGTAATTCTTTTAATTTTTTGTACTTGTTTTTATTTTTATTTATTTATTCTTTGTGGTCAGCTCATCTTGCCCTGAGGGTGGGGCTAGTGTAGCATAAGGTTCTGGGGATCCAACCATGGTCCCTGAGCTTGCATAAGCTTGTCCGAGCAGGTGCTTTAGACTGCTGAGCTATCTTGCTGGCCCCATGTACCTGTTTCTAGACATAAAGCTATTTGATAAATTAAGATACATGTCGAATAAATATGAGCATATTGAAAGAAAGAGCTGCAAAACTCCCCTGAAAAATAGAGTCAAATCTCTTTTATAGAAAATTACATAGCTATGGAGCTAGTAGAGGGCGTTTTGCCAGTCATAAAGTTAATAACAGTACTTCGCCAATGCCAATACAGAACACTAAGGTTGTATATTCTAGGACCTGATTCAATTTTTAATTTCACAAATCTGACTTATTAAATAATATCTCATTCTATTTTACTCTACTGAGATTAACATAATCTTAAGAGACACAAATTGTCTCTGTGTAAAATTGTACACAGTAGCTTTAGCAAACTTTATTTTATGGGAAAGGAGGATTTCAGTCCAGCTAAAATGCAGGTCCAGCTAAAATGCAGGTGTTTCCCTTAGTAACAGGGACATCGTCTGAGAAATACGCGAGGAGGCATTTTCATTGCCCAAGAACAGTAACATACATTTACAGAAAGTAAGGTGCCTTCTAGATCACTAGGTGATGTAATCTTTTATATCATCCCCTTATTTATTTAGTTGCATTTGTGATGAGTTGATATATTAAAACATAAAACTCCAAACACATGAATAATTTATGTAATACTTTAATAATTTATACCTGTGTAATGCATGAATTAGTTTAAAAACATCAATCTTCTCAAATATCCCTTTTGTCTTTGTGGCTAAAAACTCCCAAATCCTTTTCTTTGTTTTTTGAAAATTACAGTATGCTATTATTATTATTATTTATAGTCTTTGTACTGTGCAATAACACATCAGAACTTGTTGCTTTGATCTAAATATAACTTGGAACCCATTTACCACCTTTCCATATCCTTTTGTACTGTTAAATTTTCTTATTTTTATTTTTAAAAAACTTTTTATTTTATTTTTTTGTTTTTTTCTCTCTTCTTAATTTCTTATATGTTGTTTCTTTCTTCTTCCAATTTGACAAGCATATATCTGGCAATATGAACAACTAATTTGAAGACAACACTATGCAATATAACAAATACTATCAAATTTGTATACTTTTATTCAGTGAATTTTCTTAATCTCTAGTAACCTATAAGATCAAGGTTTGTAGATTCCTCCTCTTGAGAGTGATCATGTGGTAACTGTTTTTATATGTTGGCTTATTTCACTTGAAATAATGATCTCCAGGTGCAGTCATGATGTTCAAATGAGAGAGTGGAGTTCTTTTGAGGCTTAGTAATACAGGGTTGTGCATAAGAACAATATTTTTCTTGTTCATTTGTAACTTGATAGCCATTTGGTTTCCAGTCTTAGCTACTGTGAATAGCATCATATTGATCATAGAACTTCTGGGAAGAACACTTAGTGCCCTAAGGACTTGTCTGGCAAGTGCAGGGACTAGGGCTCGATCTCCAGCACCACATGATGTGCCAGCCACAGGGCTCGATGAGCCTGCCACTGAGACCGAGCATGGTGGTGCAGCCCTGTAGTTCCAGAGCTGTGGAGGCTGAAAACAGGAGGATCACTATGAGTCTGAGCTGCATAGTGAGACACTGCACCACATACATAAAAAAATAAGATTAAAAAATTAAAAAATAAATAAAACTGCAGATATCCCTGCTCCTCAGTGATTTGCCCTTCTAGAATATGTGCCAAGCAAGATTGCTGGGTTAAATGCTAGTTCTTTCTTCAAGACTTAGAGGAATACCCATTTCATTTTCCACAATACCTGTATGAATTTACGTATCCACCAAAAATGTGGAAGGACTTTCTTTTCCTCACATTCTTGCCAATAGTTGAAATCCTTACTTAGCTGACACAGTCATGTGGGACCAACATGGTACATGCAGTCTTTCACTGCTTAAAATATTATTATATGGTACATGGTGGTATATTAAATACTTTTGCAAGTAACAAGGCACAGCTTTGTAAGAGTTGGAAGGCTTTGTACTATTGATTTTATATATTTTGATCACAGAAACTGGGATAAATAATGAATCTATCTAATCTTCTTTTCAGGTTAGGCATCATCACAGCTGATAATTATTAATAATCCAAAAAATTAACAAATGTTACTTTACTGTACAATTAAAAATGTAATCTTTGAATCTTTTATGTATTAATAGATGATATATTTGGCTGTATTGATCATGTAGTACTGTACAATGCTAGAACTTTATGATTGCTTTACACGTTTAAATTCTTGTACCTTATATATATTCTTACTTGTAATTTGAATAAAATTTAAATACAAATTACATGTAAAAACATAACATCTCTTTCTTTCCTTTTCCCTGCCCTAAATGCTATTTCCATCATGGAATATTTCTTACTAATCAGAACCTTGAGTTTTGATGTCTGTGAGTAGGATTTTACCACTGAGTTTTCTGCCTAACATGTAATGTAGTTGCAGCCTCTATATGAAAGATTAGCTTAAATACTTAGATACAACTGCATTTCAATGTTCTTCTCAATTTATTGGATGGTATATAATTACATAAACCAAGATAATAGAGTTTTCTGTAGTAATGTAAACTATAGAAAGTTTATAACTTGCTATAAAATATATACCTACCTAGGGTTCAGTCAATTCACAGAAAAAAGGAAAAATGCCTGCCAATTCTGTAGGTAATAAAGCATGTCTTGAAATAGTAAAATAAATCACCACAGGAAGATGAATTGTTGAATGAAAGGTGAGAGAGTTTTTCCTTGTACAGCAATCAAGAACTCACTGAACAAAACAAATTATCCCCTGTCAGCCATTTGAATAGTGACCTTAGAGAAATAAAAGGCTTTTTAAATATAAAAGTGCCTATAAAATCTATATAAGTGCTTTGTACATCAAATGGCATGATAATAAATTTCATACTTTTTAAGCTTATTTCAAATAACATTTCATTGCTTAACCAATTTTATTAAGATAAAAAAAGCATTGCAGCATTTTTCCTGTGAGAATATTTCTGTAAATTTGATTTATTATTGAATAAATAGATAAACACTGTTTGGAAGAAGGAACACATTATCTTGCTGAGGTAATTCCACAATGAGCTAGCTGGGACTCCTGCTAAAAAAAAGAAGTACCCGATCCACCTATATATGTTTCATGTAGTTAAAAAGAAACATGTCACCTAAAATTACAGAGGGTCAGTGTCTTAAGAATGCTCTTGAAATACACCAGATGATTGCACTTTTATAAAAATAGTAAAACAGATTCCTCATGAAGGAGAAAACATAAGGTTTCTAAAATCTTTGCATTAAAAGATCAATGGTCTCTTACCATTTTGGAATTGTTTCTGATAAGTTTTTTCCTTTTTATTCTTTCACTTTGTCACCTTGAGTAATGCTAAAATTGTATTTTGTACTCTATCCACAGAAACATGTAAGTCAGGCTTGATTCATGAGCTAAGGTCGCTGATCTAAGAGGCTCTCCCCCATAGCTTTGGATTTACCTGTTCTGTGGCAAGCGTTCAGTCTCTGCAAAATTGATCTGGGTTTTCTGCTTCAGACGTAGACTGACCTTGAGTTCTTCAGGACTCAAATTGACAAATCAATTACAGGGCTCCAAATTCACCTTGGTTTTCTCTGACTTTACCTTCCTTTCCCTCTTGTTTATGCCCAAATGTACACAGGCAGCCAGACAGTGTGCCTTGAAAACCCAGACACAGTGTCTGCCAGCCATGTCTCTTTTGAACTAAGAATCCTAAAACCAGAAGAAAGCAGATAAATCTCTTGAATTCTGAAGTTTCCAGTAAACTATTCCTTTATCTTGTTTCTGCCCTGTGAATCAAAGAGACAAGACTTCCTTTAAAATCGGTTGCCCAAACTAATATTTTCACTCATTTACAATATCATGAATAACATACAAACAAAAACTAATGTTATGAAGATTGAGGCATAAATATCTCAGCCATTGCTAGAATCTATGGCTTATAAAAATCATGAAATCATATGTTGCATCTGTTTTACCTATTTCATATGTATTACTTTCCAGAAGTGTATTTTTGAGTGTATCTTCTATGTCCTTGGGGCTTCCCATATTTGCCTATTCAATCCTAGTTCTACAGGGGTCAAAACAGGAGCAGCATAACCAAATAGTTCCTTAGCTCCTTTTTGTATTAGCAACTTCTAAAAATCCACTGCCTCTGATCTTATATAGCTTTATTATAAGCTTAGAAAATACATGTTTGAGTTTGTTTTATCATAATTGAAAAATTAATCATTTTAGTTTCCCACAATAAAAATCATAATTGCTCTCTCAAAGGAGGATTAAGTGCATAGTCTCTACTTAGAAAGCGTATAAGTCATTACCATTGAGCACAATGAGGTTACTAATGTCCTCTTCTTCCCAGTGAAGTATCTGATAAATATCTCTACTGAATGGTCTTGAATTTGCACCTTTGATCCTACTTTCAAAACTGATTACATAGTATTGTAATACTCAGAACAATTTCCATCTGATTATTACAATGACATTTATTAGAATAATGTTCCTTGACATTTACCACAAATTGTACTGTTTAGATTTTGTTCCCAGGATCTTAAAAAAATAACCTTAATGTATTTGCTGTCAAAGTAGATTGAATGTACTGTACTTGTACCTTGATTATTTTTGCAACTTCTTTTTTTATTTTTTGAGTTTGAGAACTTTCTAGGGGAACTTAAATAGTAGAAGATCAGTCAAAATTTTTATTGAAACTGGCATTTTTCTGATAAGGTTCTCCATTGCTTAGAATGTGGCCACATTTCTTATTATATACATTAATTATAAGAAGTCTTTGAATTTATCTTTCCAGTGTAAAATTCAGATAAGGCAAAACTTTATAATTCTCAATTACTGTCAAGGAAAGATAATGAGAAGCAATCTAACAGTCCACACAATCTATGACATGAATTGAGTTGATTTTTGATTGTGCTGTTTTTTAAAATGGGCAAAAGGGCCAGGAATAGAGCTCAGTGGCATAAGCACCTGCCTGGCAAGTATAAGGTCCTGGGTTTGACCCCAGTACTGCAAAAATAAATAAATGATGTAAGATAAAGAAAATAAATAAAATTGGAATAAAACCATGCTTAGTCTTTTTATTACAGCAGTGTATCCAGTATGGTGGCATTTTGAAAACTTGGTAATTTTTTTTTTTATATTCATGGGGTTCCTTGAAAAGACTCTAGTGCATTAACAGAAAGCTTTCTACATAGTTAATAATAAACTACACAAGCAATTATAACAACTGTAAATAGGACCAATGACAATGATCTGCAGTCATTAGATCTAGATTCCAGACAGAGCATTGTTTGTCATAAGCATGAGAAAGTGTATCTGATGAATAAAACTTAATCATATTTCCCTGTAGTTTTCCCTGAAAACTATAAATCTAATGCTTACTTTCATCCAGGGGGCTAATATATAGATTATGGATTATAGGTGGTTATATATTATAGAGCATATATATATATATATATATAATCAAAATTAATCCTATACATATTATTGCTTCTTAAGAAGAAATGGAGGGCTGGGGAGATAGCTTGGCAGTCTAAGTGCGAGCCTGGCAAGCTCAAGGAACCCTGGAACCACATGCTGTGCAGGCCCCAGAATCTTGGGTCATGCCATGGCAGTCTCTTAAAGCAGGCATGGTGGTGCACACCTTTAATCCCAACATTGGAGAGGCTGCGACAGGAGAATCCCTGTGAGTCTGAGCTGTGTAGGGAGATGCTGCACCAAATAAATAAAATGTTAAAAAAAAGAAGAAATGGAAATTAATACTTTGTTCCACAGATATTGATTCAACACTTGCAGAATTATAAACTGTTATATGCTTGCTTAGGACAAAGAGTGGTTTTTTTTGTTGTTGTTGTTGTTTGTTTGTTTGTTTTTTTCTGCAGAACCGGGGATTGAACTCAGGCCCTTGTGCTTGCCGGGGAAGCGCTTATTCCACTGAGCCATCTCCCCGGCTCCTAAAGAGTGTTATTTGACTAAACTCCCACATCAGAAATCTTGGAAAGTTCATGATTGTATCATAAACACTAAGGATGATTTGAATAATACATAATTTCTTTTTCCTTTCTGATTTTACCTCTAAAGGATAATAGCACCATAAACTCCTAATTGCTCCACAGGACAAGTAAGAAACCTCAACAAAATGTTATTGGAAACAAAATCTGAAATGCATACTGAAGCAATTTAAAATACGCCATAGAGAAGAAAACAAAAACTTACAATTATTTTACTCTGCATAAGTATTATGAAATTCTCATTTTTCTTCCCCAGCATAATAGAAAACATAAGATTTTCATTGAGAATTTTAAAAAGCACTTGAAATTTAAGCTCACCAGCTGTAACCTGTGTGGTCTTTAGAAACCTACTTAATTTCTTTGAGTTCAGTTTCTATCTTTTATAAGAAGAACAAATAAAAATATAGACACGATATGAGTACACATAAAATATATGTGTTAAAAGTTTTCTGTATATAATAAGTAGATACTACTATTTTTATACCCTAATCATTGACTTCATTAATTACCAGAAAGTAACAAATTTGTTTTGAATCTGTTGTATTTCAAAAGAATATGTCATATTTATCCCACATGCAATATAATTTTAGACATTTATAAGGAAATTTCACACTTACTTTTAGTCATTTGTTGCAGTTTTTCAAGCCCCATAAGCATGCAATTCTTCCTTAGGCCTAGAGCATATTGAACCTACAATAAGTTAAACAGATTATTTTTCTGCATTATCCTCAAATGGTTGGATCCATCTCATAATGACAATGGTTTATTCACTCACAAATACCTTCAAGCATATAATTTGTACATAGTTACTTCTTGAAGTGATAAAAAGAATTGACAGTGAAATAATAAAAGTATCATTTATATTTTACTGTGGATTCTATTACTTTTTACTTTTCTTCATATTTACTTTCTTAATTACATTTTTTCAGACTAATATCCTAATTAGGTTTCATTCATGAGCATAATTATCAAGTGTAGGAAAAAGCTTATGAAAATATTGCTTACATGCAAAAATATCTATATTCACACAAAAAAGATAAACATGAAATAAAGATGTAGTTGCATATAATCCATATATTTGATTTAAGAACTAAAAGATTAGTTAGCTATCTACCAGTAGATCAGTAAAAACATATATCACAGCACTTACTTACCACTTAGACTTTAAAATTAATCTTAGATGAACCCAGAATCATTTCACTTAATTAAAACTTCAGACCTCAGAGAACTAAGTTATCTGAGCTAATGGAAAGTGGTATTATGAAAAACACGTGCTTTTATTATTGTTGATCTTACTTAACACTAGGCAATTATGTCTAAGAATGTCAGGATCAAATTTCAACTTATAAGTCAGCAAGTTTTATTTTAGTAGGTGCAAGAAAATAACTAAAAGAAAGATGCAGTGGAAAAGGGGGAGTGGTTTCAGCATTTGAAAGATTTGCAGCAAATGCTACCATCACAAGCAGTGGTGATGTGCTGAATAGGCAGAAACTAGGGTTCACCGTGATAGCCATTTGCATTTATCCTACCCAGTCTCTGTTTTGTCCTTTTAGAGGTACAGGGTACAGGAAGAAAACAAAACATGTTTTCAAGTAGAATATTCAAATGAAATTCCTCAACTATAAATACAGAATGTGCATTTGTTCAGTACCATTTTATTTCGTGGCCTTTGCATTCTCGTTCTTCGATTTATTGTTCTTATTGTAATTGTTTTTAAATGTATTGCAACAAATAATCATACTGATACAAAGGTAGTAATGGAATAAATGATTTCACCATAGAAAGTCAATGTTGATGAAGCCACATTGGTCATTAGACAGGAGGCTGTGCTCCTTGCATGGCAATTGTTTCTATACTGCTGGCCAGAATGTTACTATGAGAGATAGAAAAATAATGAAATCCAGTTTTTATTTTTTAAAGAAAGTAAGATTAGAATTAGAACAGAAAAGGTTACAAGTGATACAGAATTTCACTTAACAAAGTAATATGAATTTCACAGTGTTTGTTGTAATAGTGTTATCTTCCAAACAGTCATTCATATTACCAGATTTATACAAAAAAATTGGAAGAAATAAAAAAGAAAGAAATGTATGAGAAAATAAGAGAAAAATCACAGACAATTAAGAAAAGGAGATGAAACAAGCTGAGCATTGTCTGCACCTCTCCATAGACCTGCAGAAATCCACAGTACAGTTGTCGAAATCATGCTGCTTACATACATAGATAAATCTCTTTCTTCCACTCCCTCTCCTGTCCTTCTCCTCAACTCAGTAAGTCTTTCCTTTTGAAGAAGTTCATTCCCTTTTCTCAGTGTCTGTTGTGTCCTTCAGATTCCATTTTTCTCTTTCATATTCTAACACTAAGACAATATGATGTTTGCACATGCAGGTCTGATTTATCTCACTTAAGAGTGTGTTCTCTAGTTGCATGCATTTATGAAAAAAGTATCAAATTTATCCTGTTTTACAAATGACTAATACTCCACTGTGTAAACATACAACATCTTCCTTATCCATTCTTCAGTTGATGAGCATCTAGATTGTTTCCAGGATTTAACTATGAAAATTTGCGCTGTCACAAGCACATATATCACTGTGGCATGAAGTTTTCAGTTCTTCTGGAAAAATACCCAAGAAGGAAATTTCTCACTTGAATGGAACCTTCAATCCTAGATTTCTAAGGAATCTTCACACTGATTTCCATAGTAGTTGTACCAGTCCGCACTTCAACCAACAGTGCAAAACAGTTCCTTTTGCTCCATGGCCTCTCCAGAATTTGCTGACATCTTGATGTTAGCCATTCTATCTGGGGTTAGATGGAATCTCAGTGCTGTTTTAATTTGCATTTCTCAAATGACCAATAATGTTGAACATTTTTTCATCTATTCAATTGTCATTTGTATTTTTCCCCTGAGAAGTATATGTTCATCTCAGATGCCCATTTTTTGGATTGGGTCTTTGAATTTGAGTGGTCTTTTTTTTAAAAAAAAAATTCTTTATATATTCTAGTTAGGAGACATTTTTCAGAGGACCAGTCAGCCTTAAGTTTTTTCCCAGTGTATGGGTTTTCTTTTTACTCTGTTGGAGATTTGCTTTCATGTCCAGAAACTTTTCAAAATGATGAGATCCCAGTTGTTGATTCTTTGAAGTATTTCCCATGCAGTTTGGTTTTGTTCAACAACTCTCTACCTACCACTATATCTTTAAGACTTCTGCCTACATTTTCCTCCAGAAGATTGAATGTTCCTGTTTTAGTATTTAAACCTTCAATCCATTTTAACTGCAACTTTGTGCAAAGTGACAGACCTGGGTCTAGTTTTAGCATTTGTCATGTGGAAGCCAATTTTTCCAGCACCATTTATTAAAGAAGCTGTCTTTCTTCCGGTGAGACTGTTTAGCCCCTTTATCAAAGATAAGATGGCTGAGTGTGTTTGCAGTTGTGTCTGCATCTTCTAATCTGTTCCGTTGATCCTCAAGCCTGTCTTTATGCTGGTATCATGCTGATTTTAGCATAGTAGCCTTAAAGTATAGTTGCAGGTCAGAGATTATAATAGCTACTGCCTTTCCTTTGTTCCTAGAATTGCTTTTGATATTTTGAGCCTCTTCTGGTTACAAATGAATTTGAGGAGAGTATTCTCTAGCTATGTGAGGTATATTAATGGTATTTCAACTGGGATTGCATTTAATCTGTACAACAATTTTGGGAGCATGGGTATTTTCTCAATGTTGGCTCTTCCTATTCAGGAACATGGAATATTTTTCCATATTCTCAAATCTTCTTCAGTCTCTCTTCTCAGAATTCCATCATTTTTCACTGTATAAATCTTTTATGTCCTTTGTGAGATTGATTCCCGAGTATTTCATTTCTGTGGATGGTATCATGAAAGGTATGGTTTCCCTAATTTCCCTCTCAGTGCATTCATTGTGTATAAAAACACTACTGATGGGGCTGGTGAGATGGGTCAGTGGTCTAAAGCACCTACTTGGAACAAGCTTGGCAAAGCACA
>NDGM011192754.1:0-15693 GCA_002564305.1 Octomys mimax | reverse complement strand
CAATGAATAACCACTAAGACAACAATATGCAATGTATTAATTATTGAAAATGTACTAGTAATTCAGTTTTGAAACTGTCTCATTGCTATTTGTTTCACAATAAAAATACTAAAAAAACCCCAAAAACAAAAAACAAAAAATAAAAAGCAAAACAAGTCTCAGCGCAGGTTTGTAAATGCTGGCCCGTTCAGGGGCAGCATGCTCTTATTTTGAGCACACAATTAAAAATTGTGTCCTAGAGTTTAGCATTTCCTACATTAGAAGGTTAGCTTGCAATTTTTATTAGTTGTAAATTAATTTACATGATTTGGCTAGTTTTTTGATAATGTGCTAATATAAAATACAATTTGACTTTTTTTGAAGTGAGGAAAGGCTAAGAATAATTTTTTTCTATAGAAATTCATTATTCAAATGATTTTAGTATTTTTTTTACTGTGTACTGTGCGATCTGTGGTTTACTTATGGTTGCAAAATTTCCCCAATTTACTTTATTGGAATTTTTTTAGTAAACATTTACTTTATATGCCCATTTAAATTCAATAAGTAACTGAAGAGTAGGTGCGGCTTTTGTAGCTCTTTAAAATCTCTATAGAGTTTTAAAAATAATTCTGACAAAGGTTTTTCCTTTGAACTTTATGCTTTTATACTCCATGGCCACAACCCCTTATTCCAGAAACAGTGCATGAAAGATATAACCTAGAGATAGTAGTACAGAGCAGTGTAGGAAGTGACATTAAAATGCAAAATAGACTGGGATTTACATGTTCAAATTCATCATTTGTGTGAAACCTGGATTGTTTCAAATAGTATCAGATATTTTATGCTTAAAATAATTGACTCGATAATGTATCACAACTTAAGTGAGGCACAGAGTAAGCACTCCTCCATTTTTGTATGAAGAATAGAGTCCAGAGAGACAGAGAACAGCAGAGTGATGGCCACCAGACAGCAGGATGGAGAAATGAGAATTATTTAAAGCACAGACCTCCTTTTTGGGTGATGAAAAAGTTCTGAAATAGAGAAAGTTAATGACTCTGCCATGTTGCAAATGTAATAATTGTCACTGAATTTATTATACTTAAGAAAATGCCTAATTGCATGTTTTGTGAATTTTACTTCAGTTGAAAAAATATCAAAACAAAGCTTTTCTACTCATATTTAAGGTATAAAAACATGGGCAAAGGTCCCATTTTAGATAGGTTGATTTCAGGGGTTGGGGATGTAGCTTGGAGGCAGCATGTGCAAGGCTTTAAGGCTCACTGCCTAAATCTGAAAGTTGCTTATTCCAGGTCATTATCAAAAATGGAAAAATGTTTTCTTCAAGTTGAAAACATTATTCTTTTTAAAGTAAATCTTTTATCCTATGAAGTGATATGTATAAAATAACATTACTTTTGATATATTTGATCTAAAACAAAACAGATTGGAGGGCAGAAAAAATAGAATTTATTTCTAGAGTGTGTTATAATCACTTTCTTCAGCATGTCTAATGCCTGAATCTCATACAGCCTCTCTCTGGTTTGCTACAGCATTACTCCTACCCCAACCTGGGTTAGTCAGACACTTTTAACACCCTCCATAGCTGAGCTTGTCTTCCACTGAGCATTTCCAGACCGAAAGGAAAATGATTAGATGCGAAACTTCTTTGCTTCTCGGAGAGAAAGATGACTCATAGTTATATAACAGACTTTTAAAGTATGCTTTCCTTTATGTTTTAGATTTATATCTAAAATAGTGTCTGTCCAATGATAGTTAAATTTGGGAGCAGTTCCTCTAGTGCTCATTACCTGTTCCCTTGTAGCCAGTGGAAGGACAAACGGAAGACTTAACTGTTTCTGGCTTTGAAGAGACAGAAGACCCATGGGAGGAATCTTGATTGGGAAAGGGAATGAACCACTTTGAAATCCATTCTCAAACCATAGTTTCACATCTAATTGTGTTCATGATTTGGTTGCTGATGCCCCTTAATTCCTATTATTGTGGTATTTTTAAGAAACAACAAAAAAAGTTAATACATTTGATTTTATTCAGAGAGTTTGAAAATACTATAGAGTGATTTAATAACCACTGGGCCCCACTTCATATCTTTCCATCATTTTGCCTTTTGAATGTTGGGACGTGTTTCAAGACCATTTATGTCTTTGTGTTCTTATCTACAATTTGGGGAAAAATGGAGATTCTTCCTATAGTTGTTGAAAATATCATAAAGCAAAACACAAATACCCTCCTCCCTAAACCTTGCCATAAACTGTCTAGGGCTTGAGACAATAAAAGAATTGTACAAATAAAAAGTGATGAGTTATTGTCATTGTTTGGCATGTTTAGCAATAAATGAAATTATCTGAAGTGGCAAAATAATAACGTCTGGAAATGAGGTTCAGTGAATCCAGGGCATCTCAGCACATGTATATCTTAATGTGCTTGTTAAAGAAATTCTGAAGACAACATAGCTAATAGGTTTTTTTGTTTTTGTTTTTGGTTATATTTATGTCATTTTGGAGAACTCACAAATTACCTCCACAGATGGCTTTTCATTCTGTAATACCTTTTCACCTACTTTATTTTTTTGGGGGGGGTACTATTCTTTTTAGATACAGTTGGCCCTCCCATATCCATGGGTTTCATATTTATAGGTTCAGCCAAGCTCAAATCAAGGGTATTTGGAAAACAATTGTCTTTACTAAATATATATATTCCTTGCTTTGTCATCAGTGTTCCCTAAACTGCAGTGTGTAACAACTACTGATATAGTACTTACCTGTGTTAGGTATTCTGAGTCAGCTGGAGAAGCTTAAAGCATATGGGAGGCTGTGTGTCCATTGTATGTAAACATGACACCATTTGAGATAAAAGACTTGCTCGTGTGTGGATTTTGTTTTTTGTGGGGGTCCTGGAACCAGTGCCTCCATGGGTAAAGACATTTAAGAGTAACATGAAATTTCTTATTCTTTCTAAACATACAAACTATTATATTTTACATTCAGCTTTAATTACTGTTATGTTGACTACATAAAAAATCTGATAAAACAAAATTAAATATTTTGTAGAGCTTTTATGTATTTTAGCAGTTGGCAGTATTAATTTATTCTTTATAATGAATTTAATTTAAATAAGTATTGTCATGGAAATATTGTATTTAAGGGATAGTTCTATGTCTTTATTTTTACTTTTGGTCTTTTAGTTCCAGTGTGTTGTCCCTTTTGGTTTTGTTTTATTGCTTTTTTCTTTAATTTTGCTTACCAGAGCCAAAGCCTTAGTAGAAGAACACCGCCTTTTGTTCCTAGGGTGCAGGTAAAGGCCTTATCTGCCTGATAGAAACCCAAGTTGTGTTTTACCCCTTATCTGTATGTTTTTGGAAAATGCGTAGTAGGAAAACCTTTTGGTATGTTGCTGTAAACCATGTTACTGATTTTCAAATCATTTTATGAGCCAGCTTGTAAAATTCTGCATGGGGTTAGAATATTGAATACAAATTTAAAGAGACAATCTTTATTAGTGATTATATATGATAAAATCCTAAAATGTCTAGGTTTCAAAGTGGCATATAATGTAGATTTGTTGTAGAGTCAAGCTATATAACTATTATTTACAGAAATAGCTAATTTTATGCTGCAATACTGTTCTTTATTACACTAAGCTTGCTGTCTCTTTAAATCATTCATTATACCACTTAACCTCTAAATTTTCTTGCATTTTCCAAGCACTAATTCCTTGAGGAGATTGGCAAATATATTTGTACCTTACTTAAAATATGAATTTTATGCATGTGGCATAAAAGGTTCAACTTTTGAAAGTTACTTTGTAAAATCAAAATCAGAATCTAAGCAAGTTGCTGAGTTAATTTTATTTACATTTTATTATTCTATTTAATTTTACTCTGATACTTAGGTACAACTTGTTTGCCTCTTTTCATTAGCAAACCTTCATATGGTAACATAATGGCAGTATAGTGTTTCTAAAAAATAGTACAATGCCTTCCTTGCTTTGCTGCATGTTTTTAAAGATTTGCTGGTTTTGAATAATACTTATTTCATTTAAATTATAAAAGTCAATATTCTAATTAACATTATATAATATCAAATATTTGTATACATGGTTCAGGTCTATTGTGAAAATTCAAAATAATTACACGATAAAGCTGATATGATAATCATAGTGAACAATTAAAATGATTCCAAGATTTTATTAAAAATTAACTGAACTCAAAGTTTGTCAAGATTATTATTATAAAATATGTTTGTAATATTATGGAGGATCAACAGCTATATTTTAGCCATTAATTTTTGAAGCACAAATAAAGAATTTAAGATGATGATAAAATAACCTAGCTAGTAGAATTTCATGCTAACTGAACATACATTAAAAACTTCAATGCAAGTCTATTGTATAGACTTCTATTGTATAAATAGAAATTAGGGCTGTTAAATACTTAACTTACAGTAGCTCACCAGAAAGTGTAATTTTGATCAAAGAATCAATAAAATTAAAATATATTTGTTTCTGTCTGCATTATTTTATCCTTCCTATGTCTAGAAAGTACAATTTACCTCAAGTACTGTCACCAAATCACGAAAGCTATATGCCTTATGTCTGCTTAGTTCTTAAATAGGCATTAGCAATGATATTTTAGGTTTTCTATGGCATAAGGAGAGAATATTTTTTCCAACTTATGAAATATATATTTCAAATGAATAGTGATTTTAACTGAACAAAAATGTCGCCTCTGAAGATGTCAAGTGCTATTTCAGCTTCTCCAACAGTTCTCAGTGAACTCAATAAGCTCAAATAATGTTGATTTTAGTCTCATTGCAAGAATAACAATAATAATTATTTCTTTATTTTTAAATGTTGAAGATTTTTGGAAAATATTTTTAACCTTTTAGAATCTTTTTTTATGAATTTACTAGTATTCATCAATATATAGTTTTTAATTTCTAGAAAAAATAGAGCTATAAGCTCTATTATTATTGGTGAAAGTAAAGAATATTATAGAACTAAATCTGACCTTACACACCTAGAGGAACTGTGACACAATTTGCAATGTCTTTCATATTGTGGAGTTAGACCCCTCCATTTCTTCTTTGTTTTCTTTATCTGGCTCTTGCCAGAAGACTATTTGATCCATTCCTTTTTTCATTTCCTTACTCTTCTCTGTGTCTGTGCTCTAGGATTAGAACATTTTGCTGTCAAATACCAGGCCCTGTCTTCTTTAGGCTGTCCCTCTCTGATCTAAAGCAGTGTTTCTCCATGTCAGTGGGTGTGAGGCTGTCCTGGAGGACCTGCTGCACTTGCTATTTCACAACGAGCATGGCCGCCTAAGCCTGCCCTCTTTGTGCTCTGGGAGGCTGCAGAAGATGGGCCCCAAGTCTGAGCCCCACTTGGGCAGCTAGATGGTACCCTGCTTGAGAAATAGAAGAATAGAACAGGACTGGGGATATAGCTCAGTGTGAAGGTTCTGGGTTTAATCCTTCTAAATAAGTATATTCATAAATTCCAGTGCCATTCTGATTGTGTAGGTGAGATACTACAGCTAATACTGCTGCAGGAATTAATTATATGAATCACAGTTCTAGAAATTTTCTGGGGTTGGTTTTTTAATTTAGCAGCTTTATTAGAAAAAAACTTTTTGTTTATATAATAGCAACAATAATACATTAAACATAAAGACTGTATAGCACAAAGAGTAGCAATTATAATTTGAATAGTTCTTGTTGTTGTTCCAATAAGAGAGTGACTTTCTTTTAGCAAAAAGCTACTAATGATACTTCTTTTTGGGCTGTCAACCCACTCTCTCACTCCAGAGTTTCTGTTTCTCGTCTAAAATATGAGTGAGACTCAGCAAGGCCATGACAGACCTGGAACTGAGGTGCCAGTGTTCCACATATAACCAGAAATTTGTTTTTTTACTGTAATTCTCAAGTTCCAAATTTCTGGTTCCATTTTCATCTCAAGGCTGTGGTTAGAGATGTGCTGGGTTCTGAGCCAGAGCCAGGGCGCTCACAGGTCTTTACACAGCACCATCCGTTGACCGGAGGGAAGGTGGGAAGGCTGTATATACGGCAATGAACGTGGCATCTAGAGGCGAGGCTCAGTGCTTAATTAGGGCACTGTAAAGTTACTCACACTTTCTCACCTCAGATTATAAATTGAAGTCTGATTAGGGTAAAGATATGATGCATTTGCTTCACAAGAGACTTTATGTCTGAGAAAAAAAATTAAAAACATGAAGTGATTATAATTTTGAACATGAACTCAAGGAATCTGTTGCTAATGCTACTAGTAAATCACCTTTACTTATAATCTTTGAAATGTCTTTTTATATGGGAGACATAAGACATTTATTGAAAATTCCATATCAATAACATATAAGTAAATTACTACTTACCCAATTCATTTTTTGTCACTTATTCTGAACTCATTATAAGGAAAATAAAATGAAGTGATTCAGGTGTAGGGAAAGATATAGAGCAATAATGGTGTTTAAAGACCTTGATTATGATAGTGTTATTATTATGTGCATGTTAATAATCATTAGAATAATGAAAAGCCTATAGTGATGTATCAATGAAACCAAAATATCTGAATTAGTTCTTTTTATATTCATTGAAGTTGGTAGTATATTCTTACATGTATTTGGTAAGTTCTTGAGCTGATAAGTGATTATTTTTGCTTTTCAGATAAAACTATGGTTTGACAAGGTTGGTCACCAATTAATAGTTACAATTTTGGGAGCAAAAGACCTTCCTTCCAGGGAAGATGGGAGGCCAAGGAATCCTTATGTTAAAATTTACTTTCTTCCAGATAGAAGGTATGGATGTGAAACAGAAATAAATGTTCTTGAAAATAAGTGGGAAAATGATGATAGCAATGAGTGTTTCAATTCTTACCACTCATTTTCTGTATTGTACTAACCAGATACTTGTGAAGTTTAATATACATTTAGTTCATTTTTAGGAATCAAAATAGTGGCAGTCAACATTTGGGATTGTTTTAAAGCTTATGTTAAATATTATATATTTTATTTAATATTTTATGTATGTGTGAATGACTTCTTAATATTATGTTTTTAATCTATAAAGTCATTAACATTTATGCCCCTTCATATAAAAATTTTAACATCAAATATAGAGTCAAAACATTGGTAAGGATACTAAAAAGTATTCATATTCCTTTTCAATTTCTACCTCCTCACAAAATACCGTTTTACTCTATTCTACAAAATTAAAAAGTACCTTTTATGTTTCATTACAGAAACTTTACCATTGGGCTCTGAATTACCTTCTTCAAACATTATTTGTGTTAGGTCCATGCTAACTAGGCTCACTGAAAGTATAATTATGTATGTGGAGTTTTAAGGAACTGCAGAAATTATCTTGTCCTCTTTCTGTGCTATATTGAAATTTCTCCTAAAATAGTCATTCTCTCTGAGAACATTTTTCAGCCTAAAGAAAAGTGATGGCTTATTTTTCTATTCCCCTTCAGATCTTCTTATAAATCAGCCTTAAATTAGTAAGTGTCTGTTAAATATGTCCTGGGGTTTTGGGAAGGAGCTGTGTCTCTTGACAGGGACTCAGAATTCATTCTTTCATGAATGAAATGTAAGTAAAAGCTCAATAAATATTTGTTACAATTTTTAGAAAGGGAGAAGAAGAGAGAGAGATATATCATAAGTCATTGTTCTTATTATGATAGTAAGTTGAATATCCTTTATCCAAACTGCTGGAGACAGAACTGTGCTGAATTTCACATTGTTTTTAGACTTTGGAATATTTACATATACTGTACTCATCTTGAGGGACACAACCTAAACACAAAATTTATTTATGTTTCTTAGGGAAGACACACACACACACACACACACACACACACACATCTCCTGAAGACAGTTCTGTGCAGTATTTTTAATAATTTGATATGGAATTGTCCACCATGACATCATGTAAGAACTCAGGAAGTTGCACATTTCGGACCATTTCAAGTTTTGTTCTGTTAGTTATTACACTTAGTATCACTTCTTTTCCATGTACAGAGAGAAAAAAAATCTACATGGGTTTGCAGGGTATTTTCCTGCGGCGACCTCATAGTTAGTGGTGGTACATGATACACCATCTTTTTTCAAGTGTCTTATCAGAATTCATTGTCTTTATAATTTAAAGGCAGCTTTCTGCCACCTTAAATACAGTGCTCAGGAAATGTCCAGTATCTCTTGATTACTCTGGTCCAATTTATATTATACACTGGAAATTTTAGAGCCGCTTCCTTATTTCAGAGTCACCACAGCCCTCTTTTGTTCCCACTCCTGCTGTTTCCTAGCTGTGCAGCAGCTTTCTGTGGTGTGATGGACACCCAGATAAGCGCCATATGGGGAGACGTCATTTTTGCTCACAGCTGCAGAGGCTTCGGCCCATGGTCGCATGCCCCTTTGCTTTGTCCTGTGCCCCACCTCGCACCAGGGTGGGGCAAAGCTGCTTGCCACCCCTGTGGCCTGGAAGCAGCGAGGGGTGGGTGTGGGCTCCCTCCAAGACCCAAACCAGGGGCTCCAGCTCCCTAGGTTTCTCCCCTCTCTCCGAGGGATATCAGTTGGTGACCAGGCTTCTTCACATGCACTTGGGAGAGACCTTTGAAGTACACACTACAGCATCATACCTCTGTTCCTAGAGTCATTGATTCAGCCTCCAATAGGATGCCTGTGTCCTGAGGGGACATGTCAAATAATCTATTACAACTCTGGAAAATAATTTAAATTAAAAATTTATCTCATATTTTAAATCTTTCTTTTAGTCTATTTCACAGTATAGCTATCAGCACATTGTTACATATATATATATATATATATATATATATATATATATAATGTGTTAGTAAAGTAATCCATGTTTCACCTGTCTGGATGTCCTGTTGCGTTTCCAGCCCAATATATAGTGGCATGCTTGCTAGAAATAATTCTCAGTGTTCTTAGAGACCTGCTATCTGTTAAAGATGCAAATAGTCTTTCCTATGGGTAAAAAGGTATGTAAGAAGTAAATTACATTTGTTTGTTACCTAAAGTAAATGCAAAGGCAGTCACTATCATCATAATTTATTCATCTTATTTTTGAAGTTAAGACTTAAGTAGTTTAAATAAATGATATGTGAATGTTCCAGGTTAATTAGTGCTCTGAAGCTTTCCATAAAGATAATATGTAAAAAATTTTTGAGCCAAGATCTTTCTTGTTGTCTCATTTAGATTTTGAGAAGGATTAAGTTTTATATTGTCTGTCATTGGAAAAATTTTAAATATATTGAACTATTATTGAGTCATATTTATAAAGCATGATATAATTATACATAGTATACATTTTAACAACTTAAAATATAGTATTTGCAATGTATGATAAATATATGGTGGTTTTATTTGACTTATGACAAATTTTAAATTAATATATTTTAAGGTAAAATTTAAAATTTTATGTAATTTCCGATATTGTTTTCTTTTTCATAGTGATAAAAACAAGAGGAGAACAAAAACAGTAAAGAAAACATTGGAACCCAAATGGAACCAAACATTCATTTATTCTCCGGTTCACCGGAGAGAGTTTCGGGAACGAATGCTGGAAATTACTCTTTGGGATCAAGCTAGAGTTCGAGAGGAAGAAAGTGAATTTTTAGGAGAGGTACCTAGAATTGATTATAAAATATTCATGTCATTCTGAATACTTTTTTAAAAAAATGTATTTGGTTTTTGCAGGGTCTCACTGTCCAGCTTGGATTTGTGATCGTCCTGTTTTCAGCCTCTCCAGTGCTGAGATTACAGGCGTGGGCTACTATGCCCAGACTCTGTGGCTGGCTCAGCCTGCCCTGGGGGTGGGGCTGGAGCAGAAAGTATGCTGGGGATAGAACAGCAGTCCCTGCGCTTGCCTAAGCTTGCCTAAGTAGGCACTTTACCCGCTGAGCTATCTTGCTGGCCTTCAATTCTGAATACTTTGATTTAATGACTGTCAGTAAAATTTTATATATCAAGTATCTGTAGTTTCTTAATTTAACATAATGAATTTAGTTAGTGCTTTAAGATAAAATTAATTACATTCGTTAAAGAGATTCTTACTATGCAGTAGCAAGGCTGGGCCTGGAGGGGGCACACAGCTGAAGTCCTGGCTCTAGAGTGTCACTGGAACCCAGGAGTTCAAGGCTGGTCTCAGAAACACAAGGAGGCCAGCTCAGAAACATTCTATGGCAGTTCTGTCATGCTTATTCTTACTAACAAAATCTCAGTATTGAATTATAAAAGGTCAAATGCATTCACAAATGCATTGCTTCATTTTGTAGTATTGTGTAAGTCTTGTTTATTAAACCAGTTGTACCACTACAGAGTAGTTCATTTATTCATGGATTGTTGTTTAGTTCTGTAAAGTATCAGGCGTTGTGCTAGGAGGCTTCAAGGTAAATATGGCATGTGGCTGACTTCAGGAGATTTATAGCCCCTGGCAATCCAGGCAAGAGAATGGCAGTGGAAGTGCAGCACACTCACTGCGATAGTGGGGAGTGTAATAGTACAGAAAGGCCATGCAGGGAAAGGTAAGTGCTCAAGGGAGATCCCTCACGTGGGATTTAGCAAAATCAAGGAAAGTAAAATTCCTGCAGAGAGAATAACAAGACATCAAGTCTGGGCAGTTGTATTGATGTTGAAAGGGAAACTGGTGAGAATTAAGATGTGAGGGTTAAACTGATACCAGATCATATCCCTCAGTATCTAGAAGTGTGCATTTATCCTGAGGCTGCTATGAACCAGAGACAAATTTTAAAGAGAGAGTAGAGTGCTCAACTGCATTTACACTTGAGAAAAACTTTCTAATAGTAACATAGAAAATGAAAGGGAGAGGGGAAGATGGGAAGCAGTTCTTCTGATTAGTGTGGTAAGTCATCCACTTTCAACCTTTTCAGTGTGGTGGGATTCTCTAAGTAGATTAATGGTAGTCTCAGGGGAGAGGAACAACATATATAGAGACATTGAACTGAATGCTATCAGCAAAGGGACCAGAGTCATACATATTTGGGAAGAAGAGTAACACGCGTCTTAGGAGGATAAACTGGTTCCAGTTCCTGCGTCTACACGTGACTGGTGGTACCACTATGAGCTTCATGCTCTTAATTGAGCTATTTAAGTTACTTGTGCTTTGGTTTTTCCTTCATTCTAGTGGGAGTAATCCTAGTATACAGCTCAGAGTTACTATGAGGATTACATAAATATGGTGTGTGTGTGTGCATGCACACATGTATGCATCTGTCTGTCTGTCTCTCTGTCTATGTGTAAACACTTGGGACCCAAAATCCCCACTCAGAACATAAAGCCTATAATTTTGAAACTGACTAGGCAAAATTTACAGTGAAACAGTAGCCATTTTATCTCTTCACCTTTGGAAGTAAATAATAATCTATTTTTACCTAGCATATCTCATCCCATCCAGTGCCAGTGCTTTAAGCTCGCACAATGCTTTAAAAGAAAATAGCCCACTATTTCTGTAGAGTGGTAAAGTTTATAACCTTAAACTATTCTTATTATAAAATCAATATTATAGGTATAGCTCCTAGCTCAATATTTCCTTCTATGTTTTTTTAACTGACATAATTGTATGACTTGATAACATGATGCCTTTGGCTTGCCCTCTTAGCAGCATGGTACAGTGAGCATAGAGTTCCCAAGGAAGACAGGTTGATTTGTTTCACCATTTCCGCTTAAAGTTGGTGTGACCTCAGAGAAGTTCTTTCATCCTTTTGTATCCTTGTTATCTTTGCCTTTAAGACACTAGTAGATTCTTTTGAAATTTAGATAAATAGCACAATGATATAGTTCTTAATACTTTATGAGTACTTCAAGTAGGATTTCTCTTTCATTTGAGAGTTCCTGTAAAAGCTAAGCTGGTGACTATGAATGGAAACACTTTTAAATTATAAAATGATACACAAGTACTAGTTGTTATTACAGACATTTTAAAAATAAAAAGTGTTAATTCTGTTATGGTAAATTTAATACCATCTAGTAGTTTTGTGGTCGAGAGTCTACCAAGTAAATGTGGTATATATTTAAAATTAGTAAATCTTAAGTTAGAAAACTTTAACTTTTAGTCAAAATGTGCTGATCATTTTGCAACATCCAAATGACTTTATTTTTGATCTAACAGCATTACCATTACTATTATAAAACTTGTAAGAACATCTATATCACTGTTGTACTGTAACAGTCCTTTGTCTCTTGGGCCTGTAGATTTTAATTGAACTAGAAACAGCACTGCTGGATGATGAGCCACACTGGTACAAACTCCAGACCCACGATGCCTCCTCCTTGCCCCTTCCCCACCCATCTCCATACATGCCACGAAGACAGCTCCACGGAGAGAGCCCAACACGGAGATTGCAAAGTACGTTTCAAACCACATTTATCGTATCTGTTTTGAATTTTTCTCATTTCAAGGGTACATGTGACAGAATATCAAGACCATACAAGCATTCTGTTACTATTGTTAAAAGTATTGCTGAAGTTATTCTATTATTTGCTACACTAATATAAAGCTGTAGCCATAGCATTTACTCGTCATAATGTTGAAGTGTTTTATCATTGTACTGTGGCTGTATGACTCTAAATAAGCAATTATATTCAAATCTTAGAACTTATAGTACCTTAAATGTAGTAATCATATGGCTATTATAGTAGAGTATGGTTATGTTGCTGTTGATACCCCAAGTTATCATTTCTACTTTCATTATCTCCAGTGTTTTATAAATGTTTAGGATAGCAAATATAACATAATGGTTGAAACTACGAGGTTTAATTTCAGCCTAAGCAGTGTTGAAATCTTGATCAGATTAGAGTTCCATGATTTGAGGCAAATGTTCTCAGTTTCTTCTATATATTGGAAATAGTAATACCTACCTCATCAAGTATTATAAGAAGTCTTTTACTCTCTAGAGTAGAAATTGTTATTGTTGTTATTCTTATTACTATGATTATTTCATACTTAGATTTTTACTTTGCATTATACATAGTCTAAACCATAACAATAAAATGAGAAGTGGTTAATGAATCAGAACAATAAAATGAGAAGCTTAACAAATTCAGAAGGGGGTTCCAAGTTGAAAAGTGATACTTTTTGGTTCTTTACTCCCACAACTGAGGGTTGTTTTTTGGATGAATCTGTTATTGAAAGATAAGGTAGCTGCATGTTGTTTTGCATAGTATACATTTAGTTTTCTTGCATGGAGTTAGCATGCTTCTGGGTTAGCAACATTTTTATCAAGTAGTAGAAAACTGACATTAACCAAATTTCCTAAGTGCCTACTTACAAGCATAAGTATTATGTAATTTTTAAATTATGGAAAGTATGTATGGCAACACAATAAATAACTGTTATGTATAGGATCACACCCTTTCTGTTGAATGAAGGACTAAAATATATCCAAAGCCTGTTGGATGAGCAGAGAATTAAGAGCAATTGATTGGTTGTGTGGCCTATCGTAAGAAACCATAGAGAATCATCTTCCTTCATTTAAAAAGTAATCTATTTAATGATTGGAATTTTATTTGCACTAAATATAATTTCATTCTTGGATGATATTTATTGAACACTAATTCTGAAGCTATCACTTTGGTGCCTTTCCCAACTGTAAATATCCACTCACACTTTATTTGCAAATGTCATTATTATATTTTATGTTAGAGTGATTACAGCATTACAATGAATTTTATGAAACTGATTTTATGCTTTCTGGCCACTGTTACCTATTCAGTATATTCTCTGGAAATCATAATATGTATAGGGTAGTGGAAGACCATTAATACAAGTCCCATATACTAGTTATTACAGTTTAAGTTTATAGGCTACTAGCCAGCACTCTCAGTTCTAGTAGGATTGGCCTTTACTCAAGCTACTATTGTCATTATAGCAATAATGATTATGTTTGAGAGCAGAAACTACCTGAAACTTTTTTTTTTGGTGGAACTGGGGATTGAACTCAGGCCCTTGTGCTTGCCAGGGAAGTGCTTATTCCACTGAGCCATCTCCCCGGCCCCTACTGAAACTTTTAAATTTACCAAGTTTCCAATCCCCCACCCTGGCTAATTGGGAATAGTGTATGTGAGGAGCTGTGAAACTATGTTACTTTCTTTTAGCTATATGTGTCATTAATTTAATAAATCTTGTAACTTTTAAAATATTTTCCCATTCCCTAAATGACACTAATATTGATCATTAATTGCATTAAATTTCTCCATAGGCAACCTACTCTCTCTGCCTAATCTCCGTGTTGTCTTGTCATTACTAATGTCTAATAAATAACTTACTTATAATTAATAATGGGTACATACACATAAAAGAAATAATGACTATTGCTAACTACTCTGGAGGCTAAGGTGAGAGGAACTCCTATGAGTTTAAGACCAACCAACATAAGGAGACTTATAAACTGGGGAGAGGGTCTGATTTTTTGAACTATTTATATATATTCTAGGTATATTATTAGTCCTTTGATGAATAGCTGATATTTTTCCCCCCAGTATGGGTTGTCTCTTCACTTTGTTGGTGATTTCTGTTTAAAAGCTTTTCATAAGATGAGATCCCAGTTGTTGACTTAGTATTTCCTGTGTGATCAGGGTTTTATTCATAGTGTTTGCTTACATCTATATCTTCAAGAGTTTTTACCTGTTCTACCTTCCATTAGATTTCGTGGTTTCTGTTTTAATATTTAGGTCTTTGATCCATTTTGATTTTTATTTAGTGCATGGTAGCGGTAGGGGATCTATGTTTAATCTTTGGCTTATGAAAAGCCAGTTTTCTCATTATTATTTGTTAAAAGAAGCTATCTTTCTTCCAATGGAGGTGTTCTGCCCTTTTGTCAAAAATAAAATAGCTGACTGTGCTCGGAGTTGTGTTTGCATCTTTTGTTCTGTTTCACTGATTCTTGGGCCTGGTTTTTTTTTTTTTCTTTTTTTTTGCTAGTACCATGTTGTTTTTGTAACAGTAGCTTTGTGATACAATTTAAAGTCAGGGATTGTGATGGCCCTTGCCTTGCTTTTGTTGTCCAGAATTGCTTTGCTATTATACATCTGTTCTGGTTCCAAATGAAGTTTAGGATTTTTCATTTGTTTGCTTTTATTTCTGTGAGGTATGCTATTGGTATTTTAATCAGGATTGCATTGTCTCTATAATAGTTTTGGCAGTATGGCCATTTTTACCATATTAGTCCCACCTATCCTACAATAGAGAACCTTTCCATTTGCTAATATCCCCTTTAATCTCCTTTTTCAGGGTACTATAGTTTTCAGTGTATAGATCTTTCATTTACTTTGTTAGAATGATTCCTTAGCATTTTGTGTTTTGGATGCTATTGTAAAAGGTGTTGTTTGTTTGTTCTCTCTCAGTGAGTGTGTTGTTCATGTATAGCAAAGCTATTGACTTTTCAGTGTTGAGTTTGTATCCTGCTACATTACTGAATTTGGTTATTACATATGGAAGTTTTTTGGTGAAATTTTGGAGGTCTTCTATGTGTGGTAGTATATCATCAATAAATGATGATAATTTAACTTCCTCCTTTCCTATCTTTATTTTAAACTTTTTTTCTCTCATCTAATTGCTCGGGTCAATGTTTCTACAACTATGTATATTTTAATTTTTAAAAAATTTTATTTATTTATTTATGTGTGTGTGTGTGTGTGTGTGTGTG
>NDGM011192753.1:0-10978 GCA_002564305.1 Octomys mimax | reverse complement strand
TCCTTCCTTCATTTTGAGTGTCGGGTATTTGTCCCAGCAACGACAGAAGAGTATCTAAGACAGCACCATAAATTATAGAGACAGTGTTGACCGCCTGAAGGTGGGGGTGGGGCGAGTGGAAACAGTGCAGTTTAGGGCAGTTAAACTAATACTGTGATGTTAGATGGATGTCATTGTGCATTTGACCAAACTCAGAGTCCATATGTAAAAGTTAACACTAATATAAGCTATGGACTGCAGCACATGTGCCACTCGGACAGGAAATGTTGCCTGGGAGAAGGGGTCTCCTTTCCCGAGCAAGAAGTATATGGGAAGTTTTTGTATTTTCAGCTTAATTTTGCTCTACATCTAAATCTGGCTATGAAAATTGTCTGTTTTAAAAAGTGAGCTCGAGTGATAATTATCATTGTGTATTTGGAATAGACAGCTTTTGCTATTGCTGGAAAGCAAATTCCAGTATGATGCAAACATTCACTGGAGTTTACCATAGTTCCCAACTTTTATTATTCTAACATAACAATGAGAGTGATCATTATTTGCCTATACATGTCAAGCGCTTTTACGTCCTTGTATTTCTTTTTATCTTCCTAATTATTTCTAGGAGTTATTCATTATTATTTTTCAGATGTTCAAGATTAAGCAACTGAGGGATAAAAATGCAATATTTGTTCAGTGTCATACATTTTACACGTGAAATTTAAAACAGAAAGTTGTATTTCTTTGTCTTTTTAAATACTATATAATCTAAAGGATTACAAAACGCTAGAAAAATATCTTGCACTGAGCAAGAACTATTGCTACAAGTTTCATTTTGATTAGTCAGTGTTATTAACATGTCAGAGTGCATTACCTTGGGGTAGGGGACTCTCTTTTTCATTGTAATGTGCTTAGTAGCATTCTAGACCTTTACTTACTAAATTCCTGTAGCACCCCAAACCCGTGGCAAGCAAAAATATCTCCAAATAAGTCCAAACATAGCCTAACAGAGTAAAATTGCTTCCTTTTGAGAGCCACCATCATAATTTTTAATTAAAATTAAAATTTATTTCTCATTAGTGTTTGAAAGATCTTCATAATATAGTAAACTTGAGTGATTTTGATTCATCAAGATAGTTTAAATTAATCTTGTTTTATTCTGGGAATGCACAATCTTGTATTCACATGAGGCATAAAGCTATTTTTAGAAGCTGTGGTATGATAATCCCTTCAATCACTCTCTCTTGATATCTGTCTATCAAGGCAGGTCACGGTCTAGTAAAATAGCTCATGATAAAAATAATTTTAGGAATATTTTATTCTCCTGAAGGCTTGCAAATCAGTCTTTATGTTTAAATGCTAAAGGAGAGATCTTAGGTAATAATGACTTTTTAAAATTTGAATTCCTGTTGCTAAGTCATGAGGTTATGTCCAAATATCATTACTCTTCATCATCTCTACTAACAAAAAATGAATTATGCTAAGAGAGTTCAAGGATGTAACTCAGTGGTAGAGCTCTTTCTGGGAAGGCATGAGGGCCAGGATTCATTCCCCAGCACTGAAAAAATGTTCCAAGGCAATGTAGGATATTTCTTATAGCCATCAATGCTACAGTTTCATTATTGCCAAACTAGCCATCCAATTTCTTTTCTTTTACTGCAAACCAATTTGATTCCTTCCTTCTTTTATAAGACTAACACCATTAACACAACTAACACTGTCAAGATTGTACGCCATCATCGGCTCCGACATGGTCATATAAGTCTAAGTGGCATGTGTAAGTGAAAATTCAGTGGAGAATTCCACAAATTTTTCATTAAATATTCCAAAATATGGGCCATTTTATAAACTCCTTCAATTGGAAATGAAAGCTTCATGTTCAGTCAACTGTGAAAAGAAATACTTAATGAAGGGAGCGTCACTGGTGGGCTAGTAACCTACTCAGACAGCATGAAAATACGACTGAGGAATGCAGGCTGATATGTTGGAAGTAACAGGTAACATTTTATATTTAATCAGAACTAGCAAGCCCAAAATTCTTCGTTGAAATTTTATGTTACAGGTAGAATTTTTTGGCTGGGTCATCTTTATATCGCACCAATTTATTGCCTAAAGTACAATAAAGTCAACTCTTTCACCCTTCTCCTTTTTCTTTTATGATTTAATTATGATTTCAAAAAGTAAAAAAAAATCAATTTAATCACCATTGTGATATTGAATAGCATCAANAATAACCATTGTGATATTGAATAGCATCAAAGAATATCTAAAGTAACATTTGTACCTCTATTTTTTTCTTTTGTGGAAGACCACCGGGAGGGTTCTCCTTGACGGAAGACCACTTGTTTCCTTGTTGGCTAAAACTTGCCTTAATTCTGTGCACTGATATGTTCAGAGCTGGCTAGGATATGTTTTACACCCTCAGCTGACTTTAAGCAGCACAAGTGTCAGCACCTCGGTGTTGCCTTTGACACAATATAACAGTTCAGTGATGCCCCTCCTATAGCTCCGACTGCTAAGCATAAGAGGGAGGTAGGCCAAGCAATGCCAAGCTGTCCATTTACAGTGAGTCTGGAGAAAGAGCCCATGAATTTCAGGGCTGAGCCACCAACCAAAAACGTACAATACTGCCTCAAACTGTATTATGAAGCTTCCTCCAAACTTAGAGGCTGCCTGTTACCAGAATCCATACTGTTTCTGCACACCTCTCTCTGCATATCACAGAGGTGTTATTGCGCCTTCTACCTAGCCCTGCTCACAGAACTCATGCACCTCCCACCATCCTCACAGTTGCTCATCCCCGAGCCACTCCTTTCTTCACAAATTCATAAAACCTGGGCTCAGCCCTGGGTTGAGGCCTTTGTTGCAGATAGACATTGTTTCTACTGGACTCAGGACCCTTTTGACTTCCCACAACTACTGCTTTCACTCTGCATTCATCTCTTTATTCTCACTGTGGGTTGCACAGGAAGTGATAGATTGGAATTTACTTCTTGGAATTCCAATAACAGCTCCCTGGGATTATTAATGTGGACACCTCTGGACTACAATGAGGCCAGATCAGACTCTCTGTATTGTTTCACACTTGAAGCTTTCAAATCTTAAAGCTTTCTTTGTCTGATACATTTCTTGAATCAATGATATTTTATTCTTAGTGTCATAGCCACTAGAACAACTTAGATTAAGAACAAATATTTATGCAGTAAGTATCTATTGTCATATACTAAAATATCACATAGCAATATTGCATTGCTAACTACTAACAGCTGTTTATGTTTTATGGCTATGTGGGTTGGCTCCATAGCTGTCTTGGTCTTGATCTTGGTTTTGCTCCCTCACCCATCTGCAGCCTGGTCATAGGCTAACTGGGCCCTGGCTGGTCTATCAAGGCCTAGACTAAGAAAATGCAGCTTTCCTCTCAATAACTTCAAATAACAGCTTGTTCATATGACATATGAGCCATGTTCCATGATAGTGAAAAGAAACGTTCCTGGATTTTTGAGAGATAAACTAGAAGCAGTGGATTACAGGAGCTATATTGTATTGGCCAAAACAAGTCACAAGCCCAATCTGAATTTAAGTGAGGAGAAATAGACTCTACCTCCTTACAAGGTCTGAAACATAGGTAAAAAGATGTATTAAAAGAAATATATAGGTGAAAATAGTTGTGTCTCTTTTTGCAATCTTTGCATGTTCGTACAATATGACACCTGTATGTAGAACTAGGTTGTACATATGTAGTCAAAATAGGTGGATCTTACCCAGGTACAACAAAACTCACTCCAAAGTTGATTAAATGATTAGTTTGTAAATGCATTTGAAAGATGGGTCTTTTGTGGAAAGAGGTAATAACTTAGCAATTTATTTTATTACTCTTCTTTGCTAATTAATATGGCAGAACAGACACCGTAGCAGAAACTTTAGGGTAGTGAGTTGAAACTTTAGGCTTATTTTGATGAAGTTCATGCTATTCTTTTAAGTCAGTAGGGTCCTTTTACATAGATGACATTTGAAGGAGAAGAAAATGAGGCAGAATGTTCTGTTCTTTAATGTGGGAAAATTGTTATGTGCACATATTCCATTTCAATAGAAAAACCCCATAGAAATGTAGTATTCTGAGAAAACCAAGTCTCACTGCAATCCTGCCTAGTAATATTACTTCTGAAAAGCTGTCATAATGCGTAGCTGGATTTCAGTAGTTTTGTTGCTCATGAATGCTCAAATTGCAGGGAAAACATATTTAGAATAACTGTCTGTTTTAAGCCACAATGAAGATTTTATTTTGTTCTTGCTTACTGTGGAAATGTGTATCGAGCTTTACATGAAAGTATCAAAATTTAGGAGATAGAAAAAAAGTCATCTTTTACTTTAGTAATGAAAATGAATTATATATGAATTACATTGAAGGTAGCACATTTTTCTGGGCTTAATCGAATATGGTCGACATTTTCAATCCTCTGGGAAACTCCTGTCTACATTGGTATGTGATTACTGATCGCTTATGAGACACTGTGAGCTAAGGTAAGAAACAGAACAATATTGCATGTGTATATCATTTCACAAGGTGTGTTCACAAATTTTGTCAGATCAGTCTTATCCATGAGAAAACAATACATTGTACTTACCCCATTTTATATGAAAACGCTGAAGCTCTGGAAGAGAGTAACGGCTCAAAAGTTGCATTCTTCATGTGAAAAATAACATGGAAGAAATATGAGTTTTCTAATCACCCATCTAGTATTATTCTTGCACCAAGTTATCTTTTTTTTTTTTTATTTTAGGGAAGAGTCTACAGGGTGTTCAGGATCTCACTACTAGATCGAACTCATAGTGATCCACCTGTTTATAACCTCCCAAACTCTGGGATTACAGGCGCACGCCACCACGTCCAGCCTCAATCACTGTCTCAGTGCACCCCAGGGGAGGGGCCAGCAAGGCAGGCCTGGGGATCAATGGATGGCTATTCTTTGATGTGGCTTCTTCGCAAAGGTGCATGTGGTGAAAACTTGATTCCGAGTATGATGAAAACGGAATAGATACTTGGAGGTAGGGCTAAGTCAGAGGTGCCATTGTCCCAGGGTCCTGCCCTCAACAAGGCACTCTGGTCTCTGGAGTAAGTCCTCAGAAGAGCGCTTTGTAAATATCTGAGCCACATCCTGCACTGCTTAGGGTGGCTGATGAGGAGAGGTCACAAGAGCTGCGTGTCAGGGCCACACCTTTAAACCTCCAGAGCTGCATTACACTATTTCCTTTGTAGAGTTGCTCGGCCTCATGTACTTCATTGCAGTAATTCAAATGGGATGGATGTATGCACTACAAGTCCACTTTAGGACACCAGCAGGACGTGGGAACTCTGGGCTATTGTCATTGTCCCATAGCCAGGGCTTCAGGAAGTGGGAATGTACCCTGTGGCACACATCTAGAATCACTTTTAGGAACTGTTCCTGCCCTGCATCCCTACTATGAAGGACCTGGAGCCATAATACACATACACTTCCATAGAAGGTTGGGAAACCCATGGATATAGTCACAGAAATGATACGAGGGTAATGTATTGCTACCTTTTTATATTAAACCAAAAGGTATAAAATATTGCATTTCATCAAACACATGGCATTTTTTTGATGCATCCTTCCCTCTTCCTGAATTCCTAAATGTTTCTCTTTAAGCAGATGCAAAGTACTGGTAGCTAAGAAGCTCAGGCTGTTATTTGGAATGATATGTACTGCTTTGTTATTTTAAAACAATAAACTATGGTCTTTACATCATTATCAAATGTACATTATTCTTGGCAATGAGGAGAAATTCATTTGGTGAGGGTAGCAACATCCTTCATTAAAAAATATGAAAACTGAAATAGAAAATGTGGGCCAGCAGGAAAATGTGGGGCGTGGCGTGTCTGCATGCAAATAGGATCTGAGAAAATACACAGCCTTGGCGTGCAGGGTTGGACACGTAACCTACAGGCCCAGTGGTTTTCAAACTCTCCCACTGTGTTAGACAGCTATGTTTTGGGGTTTGGCAGCCTTATCATTACATATTTTACATGTAGCAATTCCAGTCAAAATTTAAGTTTCCTTACACCAACTTACAAAGATAGATAATAGATACAGAAATAATGAAATAGAAAGTGAGAGATATATATTGATAATATATACGAAAGCAACTGTTTCAACCTTTCATTTAAACATTTTCCTGCCCAGAAAATCTACTTTAGTTAATGACAGGAGGTTGTACAGAGTTAGAAAGGATGGCTGACTTGATTTTCCTGATAGAATGCTTTCTACTGGAACCATAACAGATATTACTTTCAATTTAATTCACCAGGAAGAATTTGAGAAGGATTATGAGTCTCATTTTACAAATGGAAACAGATTCAACAAAGTGGATAAATAGACTCAGAGTCAGAGTTAGTAAGTTGGAATGATAGAAATGATTTTCAAATGAACTCAGACATGGCTGAAATAAAGGTTCATACTTTGCCTCTCTATTCTTAAATTTTCATGTTGACTATAACATGACACTGACTAGTACACAGTGCAAACGTACTCACCTTAGAATACCATGCAGAAACATGTCCAAATCCTATTTCCTGTTACAGTTTCTATGATTCAAACAAAGGCATTCTTGCATTTAAGCTGGGGAATGAAAACTTTCACATCTTTAGTATTGTAAAATCCCACTATATACACCCCTACTTTAAAAGTTCTTGTCTTTTTCCTTAGCTTTAAAATGAAATTTTAATCACAGATTTTATAACAAAAGATATAATATTAAATATGTCCCATACAATGTTTCGTATTATGCAAGTTTGGGGAATACAAGAAACATTGAAAATCAATAGTCATAACTTCATTCTTTAAATATGCATATTATGATAAAATTTATGGCAAAGCAGTCCATCACATAGTGCTATTTCTTTTAAACAAAATCTGAATTTTACTTGCTTACACTTTTATCTCTCAGATTATTACTCAAGGGATATATTAATTTTCCAAATTTACTCCCCAAAATGAGACTCCATTGATGTAAATCGACGACATTTCTTTCACTATATGATTGATTTCATTTTACAATATATGGTGACTGAAGAGTTGGCCAACATTCATTAGGTATATGGTAGAGTTTGGATCTAGAATGTGCCCTGAAATGCTCCTGTCACAGAGGTGAGGTCCTAGGAGCTGATGGAGTAGGAGGATCGGTAGCTGATTCGCTAGAAAAGGAGATGGTGCTGGGCTGGAGGTGGTGCACAGACCCAGAAGGGAAGAGGGTCTGACAGCATCCCTCTCTGCCTTCTTCCTCCTCTCCGTGCCTCTTGGCCTTCCTGTGCCAGCTGCCGTCCTCTGTGATGGTCCTGTCTGCTGTGCTGTTTCTGTGCTTACACCTTCCAATTATGGACCGAGACTTCTGAAGCAGGGACAAAATATACCTCTCCTCTAAGTTATGGGTCCAGTTACTGTGTCCCAGTGTAAGGGAAGGTACCCGACCTGAAGGAAAATGAACAAGAAAGAAAATCTAATCTGAAACTGGCTCTATGCTTAGCCAGTAATACCATGAAAGAACATCCTAGAGGAAAGTAGCAAATAAAAACCATATTCATGAAAGGCAAAGCTGTGCTTTAATTAAAAAAACTGGAAAAACAGTATTTTATAATAGAAGTTCTAAGTTCAAGTCCCTGCTATTTCACTTACCAACAAACATACCAGCTAACCTAATTCTTGTCATTCTTTCTTTTGTACCTATAAAATGAAGGCAACCTTTATCTCCTATAGTAATTATCAATGTTAAATAAAATGCCCTGTAAAACATTATGATATATAGAGAGAATGTTATATAAAAAACATGCAATTATTCGGAGTTTTTTTTTTTTTTTTAATTTCATATTAAACTGGTTTAACCCAGTGTGCTCAGCCCAAGAACTCATAGTGCTTTGCAATGGAGGACAGCATCATTAACTGGCCACTGCTCTGTCCAAAGAAGGTGAAAAGTGGGAGGCCAACCTCCTAGAACACCATCACTCTCCTGTTTTTAACCATAAGCCCAAACATCTCACAGCAACCTCTCTGGTTCTCCGTTCAGTACACCTGAAGTTCTTCCTAGTCGTTCATCTTCAACTCCTTTAAACTTTGCCTGGCGTGCTGTCCCTGACAGTGACACTTACTGATATATTATCAATCACTGTTTAAAATTCCAGGCATCGTTGGAATGGGTCGGGAATTGGAAATGATGAAACATTTGTCTCAGATATATATTTATAGTAAGCAGAGAGCAATATGTAAACAAAAAGGATACGACTTTCTTAAACTAACAATTGTTAAACTACACAATCTCCCTAGTGCAAGAACAAACTTTTCAGATTGTTTAAAAATAGTGAAAGTAGCCCGAAATGACCTATAATTTAGCTATAGTTGGCAGGTTTTTTTAAAAACAGAATCCCCCCCAAAAAAAAATAGTAAAAGAAAAAAAAAAAGATTAGGAATAATACAAAATTTCATTAAACAAAATGATAGGAATTCAACAAAGATTATTACATTGTACATTGTTGTCTTCAAACTAGTAGTTCAGATTACAAAATATAAGCATACAAAATTGGTCAAAAAATATTTTTAAAAAGGAGAGAGAGAGAGCAGCAGCCATGAATTGTTCCTTTCAATAGACCCACACAAAGCAGCAGTACAATTTTATCCATGCTATTCTGCATATACACGTATATATTTCTTTTCCCTTCCTTCCTTCTTTTCTCCTTTCCCTCATCCCAGTTGTTCCTTCCCTTTGAGCAGTTTCTTTCCCTTTCACAGTATCCATTGTATCTTTAATATCCTATTTACTTTCTCAGGTTCTTTCACTAGAGAGATTGTGTAGTTTAACAATTGTTAGGCACTAACAATCAGTCATATGACTTGAAGAACTGAATTTCAATTGCTGGCAAACATGACCACTTTGGAGAATTGATTTCACTGCCCTAATTTTTGTTTCCCTACCTGTATGATAGAGGCAGAAATGGTAGCTATTGAAAAGGTTAATTGAGATGATTAAGTGAAGTGTTATATATGAGATTTTTAGACAATACTTTGTATTAAATTGTCTTTACAAGCATTTCCAATGAATTGATTATTAAAGCAAAAGTTATGTCTCAGTTACTCTTCTCTCATCGCTGGAACAAATACCTGACTCTCAAAATGAAGGAAGGAAAGCTTTAGTTAGCTCACAGTTAGTGGAGGTTTCAGTCTATATTCAACTGGCTCCAAGGAAGAGCTGCACATGGCAGAGAGCAACCTATCGTGGAGTCAGCAAACAGCAGAAAGCAAAGGGAATTGTAGCAGCTCTGCTAGCAAGCCTCTCTCCCCTCCTTACATTGTATTGCAAATTATCTGTCCCAGGGCAGGAACAACAGCCACACCCACAATAATTAACCACAAATTCCAAAAGCTGCCCTATGACTACATGAGGCTCTGGAGGGACAAGTATACTCAAAGTAACAAGCTAGATGGCAGAAAGGGAATAGCTCTGAGAAAAGACAAGGGATGTTATGCATTACAGCCTGGTGGAGAAGTGGGTGAGTAGAAGGATGCTAGTACTTGTAATCTTGGATGCATCTTGGATTTGTTGTGTTGGGAGGGTTGCCTTCAGAGTATAGTTTGCAGAGTAAAACACTTTGGGTATAAGAAACTATTATTGTATCCAATCATAAGATCATAATAATTTGCAGTAAATCATGATCATGTTGGTGAAAGAAAATAGAGAGATTAGTAAATTTTATTCATTTAATGAATGACAGTTAGTGCATATATTGTTTGATCAATATTGCATACTAATATCTTGTAATATGAGCAACTACTTTGCAGATAACATCTGTAATAACCACTGTTAATTTCATACGATTTGTTTTGCAATGTTTCACCTTTATTGCTTTTTTTTTTTTTCTCTTTCTCTTAAAAAAATATGGGTCCCAGTAGTCAACAAAAGAAAGCAAGTCACGAACTGAGAACAATTCAGTTTTCTGAAATTGTTCTGAGAAAAAGAGTAAAATCAGGATAGGGAAGTGACCATTCAACACTTGAAGATGACTACTGAAAATTTCTAACAAAGTGATTTTAGAGGAATGTTGTAGATAAAAGATTTAAGTTACTAAAACAATGGGAAGCAACACAGCTACAGGCAATTATTCTGGCAAGTGCTGTGAAAGATAGCAGGAGCAAACGCACACACAGGGGCCGAGATCAGAGAGCCTTGGCTTCGTTTCTGCTTGTGTTCCTACTACTGTAATTTTTAATATTGGGAAATGCTAGGACATCAGCTTTTATTTTCTAGCATTATTTGTGAGTTCTACTCAGAAAACGCACCTGCTGACATTTTCCCACTTACGCACCTACCTTTAACCTTTTGGTTCCCAAGTTACTATGACTTTGAACCTTTAAAATATGTAAATATTTCACATCATTTTCAGAGCTTGGGCCATGAATGAGAAGCAAGCATGCATTTATGTTCACAATCTTTCTTTTTTAAGAGAATAGAAAACAATAACCAAAAAAAAAATAGAAATGATATAGAATTTCACTAAACAAAATACAAATTCAACAATATTTGTTGTGTTGCACAGGGTTATCTTCAAATTAGTTGTTTACATTACCAGAGATACTCATGCAAACTTGAAAAAAAAAACTTGTAAGAAATGAAAAAGAGAAAAAAAAAATCAAGCATTAGGTGCTCCTTTCCATAAACCAGCAGAAATCAGCAGTACAATCTTGATCTGTGTCTGTACCTGTAATGATGAAAACATGACAATAATGATGCGAGTGGTGGTCAGATCCCAGATCATCTGAAATGATTAGCTAGAGGAAGGCCAACTCCCAAGATTAAGCAGATTATATTGTATTCACGATGCACTGTACCTGTCCATTTCAACCACTTGGCTGTCTCAGTACCGGCTGAAGTGTTGATTCTTTTTTTTTTTTTTTTTTTTTTTGTGGAACCGGGGATTGAACTCAGGCCCTTGCACTTG
>NDGM011192744.1:0-14821 GCA_002564305.1 Octomys mimax | reverse complement strand
TGGTGGGCTGAGCTGGCCACACACACACACACACACACACACATAAATAAATAAAATAAAATTAAAAATAAATTTAAAAAAATTATTTCTAACTTTAATAAGAACATGAATGTGTGAGTTTGTTTATATTTACCATTATGCAGTATTTATTTGAAAGTTGATTTAAAAAATTTTCATACATCTACACCTCACCTTGTGGTTTCGTCATATTTTAAATAGCACTAAGCCAGTGACCCTTGCTGCCTTGTACCTACTATATTATAATATAAAATGAATTCCAATTGGATAAAAAAGGACAAATTAATTCTGTAATAAACATCAACTACTATAAATCAAGTTCATTCTGGTCATGACATGCAGTACTTTAAAGAAATGTTTTTTAAAAATTCAAAAATATAATTAGCTATTTGGACTAGCTGGCTTCTGCATGCAAACTCCCAAGTAATTGGGTCAAAGGATCGGAGAAAGAGGAATCCTTCCAGGCCTGGGAGAGGGGATGAGGGACAGCAGAAGCACAAGGAGACAAGCTTGTCTAGGGTTGCTTGGAGGCGAAGGAGATGGGCACAGTAGGTAAGCACACAGCTTCCTTCCAGTTGACCTAGGAAGGTAGCCGTAGAAGAGTCATCCTACTTCTTTAGAGGACTCAAGCTGTAGATTATTGTCTTTGTTGTTTTCAGGAGCTTCCTCAATTAGAATTTGGTTTTAATTGTTCTCTTTTAAAATACAAATACCTCAAGGGCCAGGGGTGTTTATCATTTTCATCTTCTTAAAATGATTCAGCTTATTGCCTGTCTACTTCTTACTGCTTGTTTCCCAGAAGAAATGGCTATGTCAGTGAAGAACTGGGACGGTCACCTTGAATGGAGAAGCATGGACTTAAAGGGAAAGATGTAGGTGTGCATGGGCAGCCAGATGGGTCCTGAGGTGGGGGAATGGCAGAAGAGCCAAGTACAGTTTGTTGAGAGAACATCAAAGAGAAATTTCCTGTCCTTGGAAATACCCTTCTCCCCTTTGTTCCCCTGAAGCTCAGGTGTGCAAGGCCCAGGCTCCAGCAGAACAGTCTGTTCTATTGTAAGAGAGGATCGGAGGACCATGAGAGCCGATAGTTTGGGGAGGAGGCAGAGTTTCTCTGTCAGTGCCAGGACATGATTTCTGTGTCTTTGAAGGCCTAGGCTACTTCTAAAACTTTGCCTTTATAATATTACATCACATTCCTAACCACTCACTGTTAGCACAGATGCCATACACTCCAAAGCAGGGTTTTCAACAAGACTGTGCTCCCTTCAAACGCCAATTGAAAAGTTTGGGGGGCCTGAGCCATGAACTCTTGACCAGCTGACTGTGGATTTCTGGATTCCCCTGGCTCTGTCAACTTCAGCAGTTTAGCTAGAGCCATTGGCAGCACTTGGGGAAGTGCTATACTCATGATTTCTGCTTCGTTGTGAAGGGTACAAAGCAGACTCAGCCACCTAGGGCAACATAGGGCATGTTCTGGGAGGGTCCTGAACACGGAGCTGCCCCTGTGCCCTCTCCCTGTAGCTTCAGGACACCCTCCTGGCATGCCAGTGTGTACCCCACCGGGAAACGGTGGGCTTCAGTGTCCACAGAGTTTTATTGGGGTTTCATCATGAAGTCGTGATTGGCCAAATCATCATCCGTAGCCCTCCTCCCTTATCTGAAGGCTGAGTTGGCTCAAATCCCCACCTCTGTTCACAAAGTTAATCTTTTTAGGTCACCAGTCTCCATTTTTAGTTATCTTGTTAGCACAGACTCCATATGACCCCAGGGTCTGCTGTTGAGAACATAGACACTGCTGCCAGGGAATTCCTGGGCTTTAAAACTATGTCTCTTTTCACAAAAAACAGACAAATTAGTGTATAGCACCTTTTCTTTCCTATTTTCAAGAAGTATTCTTGGGATACAGTGTGATGTTTCAGTATATATAATATACCATGTGTATTATCAGGATAATTTGTATAGCTGTCACCCCAAATGCTGATTCATTGTGTTAGGAACATTGAAAATGTTATTTTGAAATATATAAGGAACTGTTGTCAACCATAGTTACCCTCCTGTGCCTCAGAACCTTGGGAGTGATTCCTCCTATCCTGCTATATCCTTGTGTTTATTAATCATCTTCTCCATTGCCCCTTCAAATTACTTTTCCTAGCCTTTGGTAGCCACTGTTGTACTTAACTGTTTATTAACTGATTCCCTTAATTATCCATATGCGATTTCATTAAGCAAAATTCTAGAGCTGTGGCATTGAAGGCAATGGACATTGTTTCTCTGCTTATGGATGACAACCATTGAACAAGTAGTTGCGAGGTGATGTAACAGCAAAAGGGAATGTTGGAGTGATAAGGCCATCCTCAAGAGTCTCCCTGAGTGTGCAGGTTGAAACCCAAAGGCCAACTGAAAAACCCTGGGAGAAGAGATGTGGGAAGGATTTCTGGGTGGGAAGGAGAAATGCTTGGTATTTTGGAACTGACAGGAGCCTTAGGAACCTGGAGCAAAGATTTCAGCAGGCACAGAAGCAAGAGAGGAGCTGAAGATGAACTGGAGCTAGATCTGGAAGTGGTAGAAAACTAGGTTAATCCATTTGGGCTTGTTAAAGAAAGCTTGAGTCAAACTACATTTCACAGTTGCTTTGCATACAGACTGCCTTCACAGCACAGGTAGAGAGAACGCTGCTCTCTGTGTATGCGGGCAGTGTTTGTGAACAGAAAATGGAGCAGAGGGGCCTACGCAGCTCGCCTCCTGACTGCGCCGTGCTTACCTGGCTCAGACATGGTCTGATCGGTTGGTACCTGTGATGGAGGCGCAGCCAAGGCTATCAGCTGAGACTCACCTGTTGGTTACAAAACCAGAGTCCGCATAAGCTGAGTTGTCATTTGTTATGCAGAGACTGAAGGTCTGGTAGCATCCTCAGGTCAAATTTAGTTTAACACTTGGCTGGAAGTACAGTGGGAAGCCACTGTGGAATTTAAGCATGAGCTGTGAACATTAGAATTTAGAGAGAGCCTTCTGACTGCCCAGTGGAGGAAGGTGAGGATTCAGCAGGGAGCCCAGTAAAGCCGCTTCACTGGGAGAAGTCATTGTTAACATTCACTAATTACTTTCAGTAAACCAGGCACCCACCGTGCTAATGAGTCTCATTTAACCCTCAACAAATCCAATAAAACAGTTACTAGTATTTCTATACCCATTTTAAAGATAAGAAACATACTTAGAAATTAATTTCATTATCCAGAAGCAGACAGTAATTAGCAACTTCCAGGTTCTGCCTTAAACTGGATGGAATTTCATTTCTCCTTTTTTTTTTTTTTTTTTTTGCAGTACCAGGGATCGAACTCAGGACCTTGTGCTTGCCAGGCAAGCACTTATTCCACTGAGCTATCTTCCCCAGCCCTCATTTCTCTAAAATAGAAAACTTTGGATCCAGAGCGAATTCTGTACAGAAAAATGGTGATTTTACTTGTGGAGATGTTATGAGAAAGCCAAGTGGAGATGTAGGTGGACAGTTGATCTCTAGATGCAGGTTGTCTGCCATGCCAGAAGGGAGCTTTCTTTGTGTTGAGGGAGGCTGGGTGTAGCCAATTAATGGTAAGCAGAATAGATGTGTGGATTCTCTCCCTCTCCCCTCTCCCCTTTCCCCTCTCCCCTCTCCCCTCACTCCTCCCCCTCTCCCCTCTCCCCTCTCCCTTCTCCCTTCTCCTCTCTCCTCTCTCCCCTCTCCCCTCGCCCCTCCCCCTCTCCCCTCTCCCCCTCTCCCCCTCTCCTCCTCTGTCTCTCTGTCTCTGTCTCTCTGTCCCTCTGTCTCTCTGTCTCTCTCTCTCCTTCTCCCTCTCATTATCCAACTAAGTATAGGGACTTGTAGTTCCATTAGATGTATTGACTGAGATTGGATTTCTAAAGTGAGTGTAAGACTTTTAGAATTTAAATTTATTTCCTTTTACTTAAAAACCACTAATGGCATTAATTAAAGCAGAACCTTTAACTTAAAACTGGGTAATTACCTCTGTGATTTCAGAAATGTAAATAGAACTATAAGTCACAAAATTGATAAACGTTCCTCCCATTAGCTAACATTTAACTGCCAGCCTCATGTCACTCTTCTTTCCTTGTTCCCTCTTCCAATTTTCTGTATGGCAAATCTTCTCTAATTTTGTAATGAAGATCACATAGCAATCTAAATTTAAACAGTGAAAGGGGGATGTTCTGTTGTGTTGCTTCTGGCTCAACTTTAATTTTTCAATTTCTGATTAAAGGCACTGTGAATTTAAAGCCTTATAAACTCTTTTATTTGGAAATTGCTGCTCACAAGTGTATGAAAACTGTAAAGTTTGCAAAATGTTTTACATGGTGTTCCAAATATCATCTGTCAGTGTATGAGCATGTGCTAGCTACAGCAATATGTTAAAGAAGGCAGAAAAGGGATTGCTTTGCATCACTCCTCAGTGTCTACAGACTGGAAAGCTAGATCCACTTGGATGCAGTGAAGAGGGTGGAGGAGGAATGTCATCAGGACAAACAGCTTCTGGTGAACTGCTGCCCAGAGGAGCTCCGTCTTCCAGAAGCTCTGTCTGCTTGAATGCTGATCACACGCAAGCAAAGCAGGACGCCTTGTCTCGGGCACAAAGCAGGAACTCAGTCAATTTTTGTTGAATAAATGACCAAATAATGATAACTACTCATCCCCATATATTACATATGAATATGTTCCAGAAATTACATTGAAGATTTTATACATACTATCTCATCAAATTTAAGAGTTAACTTAAAGTGTTACCCCTATTTCATATACAAGAACAGTGAGGAAACAGAGGCTCCAAGGTGAAATCTCTTGCCTCTTTTTAGGAGCTGGGACTGAACCCTGGGTCTTCTGACTTGGGGATTTTTCGCCTTTATATCCCCTCCCCACACGATGCTGGGGAGCCAAACCTGGGGCCTCACACATGTTAGGCAAGTGCTGCTCTACCCCTGAGCTACTTACTCAGCTCCTTTTGTAAAAATTTAAGCTCAGAAAAGTAAGGCTGAAGGCCTCACTGAGGCATATATTTCAAAAATTCAGTTTATTTCAAAATATAATGTTTGATGCAGTTTTTATTATTGGCCTCTGAGTGCTGGTACTGGATTAGAGCCCGTTACTACAAAAGTAACTGAAATGTAACCTTACTATGTCCTACTTCGATATCATAAGAAAATAGAGAATATTTTATATTACTTGATTTCAAATTGGAAATTCAACCATTAGGCTAAGTATTTTTAAACCATGTTAATTTTTTTAACCGCATTAATTTCTTATATTTCCAATTAATCTAAAGGAAAAGAAGCGTATTGAATGTGGTCGGTGTGGCTTACCCGTAGGAGTGGATTTTCATTTTCTAGTAATTTAGTGTTCGCTCCTTCCTCCCTTACTTCTAACCCAGATAACAAAGTAATTTGATAATGACATCATTATGTCTGTGGCAGCTTGGTTTGATAAGAGATTCTAGGTCTATGAGATCAAGCGAACTTAGGAACAAAATACTCTTGTGAATGTTCTTTAAAGGATCAGATAGGGGAATGATTACTTCGAAGTGTCAGGGTACAATTCAGACTGTTTATGTAACATTCAGAATTTCCGTGGAGTTTCAGCATCCTCCCCTCCCCCACACACAGTGACATTGTTTCCTGGTCCTCCCCTCAGCTGGGGTCTGCACGGGATGGCTAAGCGCAGCTCACCACTGCCTCTCTCTGGAGGGCCCTGTCACTCTCCCAAGATCCACCCTGAGAACTGCCCCTCTGCCTGCCCTGGCTTCTCTTGCTACTTCCCTTGTCCTGGTTCTTGGCCTGTCTCTTTCGGAGGCCATTTCCTGCTCATACAGCACCCCAGTGAGAAGCCATGGGGAAGATACTGTGTCTGAGGCCCTGTGGTGCTGACTGGAGGGAGCAGTAAGAATAAAGCCAGTCAGAGACATCCTTAGTTTTCTGAAGGACACCATGTGGCAGACAGGCCAAAGGGTTTTTCATTTCACTGAAAAACAACGTAACCCATCTCTGGTGTCTCCCTTGAAGAACTACAGAGGAAAATTCACTAATGTGGCATGTAAGGCTAATTTAAGATACTATCATTTAGAAGGCATTTTCAACTTTCGGAATGACAAAACAACTCACAAAATTGCGTTTTATGAGTGCTATAAAGAACCTTGTAATATATAGAAATGGCATTGTCTGCACCCATTCTTAACAAGATTAAATTATACTGGGAATATTTCCATCTTTCACTCCTACTCCAAAGACTGTTTTCCTTTTTTGCTTTTGCCTTAAAGCTTTCTGACTGCTGGCTGGTTACTGCTGCCACCTAATGTCTCAAATCAAAATTGCAGTGGGTTTGTGTTTTCCAAAAGAAGCCCTGCTATTCTGCAGCTTCTGGAAATAACTATTTGAGCATGTAGGGAAGCTGGAGCCTTAATACTTGAGTCTATAACAGGTCATGATGACGAGAGGTTAGCAGGACAAAAGGCATGCAAATTTATTATCATGCCCGTGTGCATGGGAACCACACAAAATATGAAATTTAAAGAGCCAGGTGGATGGTGGGGGCTTTGTAGCGAAGGGAGAAGAAGCAGGCATGTGGGCAGCTCCCAAGGGTGGGGAAGTGCACAGGCTCAGAGGACAGTCAGTGGCCTCTTTCTCTGGGTTGAAGGTGTGATGTTTGATGTTCAGTCTTCAGTGATCGAGTTTCATTCTGCTTGGTTAAATGAAAGTTCATAAAGGCAGCTGTGTTCCTCTCCAGTGGATCCAGTCTTTAGTAGATAAGAGAACTCCAGAGAGAAACCTCACCGAGAATCTGCTGGCCCCTGTTCGCCTTTCATTTCAAAGAGCATACCAAGGCACCATATTTTAGAGCATCATTTTCTGAGTACGAACAAGAACAGCTTGTGTTTCTCTTTGTTCTCTAAGTTCTAGCATTGTGAAGTAATCGTTATTGTGGCAAGAGGATGAGTAGTGTACATTGCACAAGGTAACTGTGCAGCCAGTTAAGAAAGAAAAAAGGAGCCTAGGGTTTGTTTGTTTTTTTAAAAAAATGTATTTAGTACAGGGTCTACAGGGTCTCGCTACACAGATCGGACTCGTAGTGATACTCCTGTTTTCAGCCTCCCAAGCACTGGAATTCCAGGCACACACCACCACATCTAGTCTCAGTCCCTGTTTCAGTGTGCCCCGGGAGCAGGGCTGGCACAGGACACCGGGGCTCGAACCCCACTTCCTACATCTGCCTAAGCAGGTGCTTTAATCCCCTGAACTATCTGGTCAGGCATGGGCCTAGGAATTTTGATGCCTAGTATAAGATAAAGTTGCTCCCATGGCCACTCAAATGGATTTCCCGTTAGAAAATGGGACTTAATGCTCTTAATTATTATTTATAGTTATGTTAATAAAGCCATAGTCCTTTACATGGTAGTATTTACTTTCTAGACTGAACATGTTTTCTTAAGCACCTGTGTTAAATGTTTCCATTTTTTGCTGTGTGAATAGACACCTTGATCGCTTTCCCATGATGCTTTAGCAGAGACAGACCTGAGGATGGTGCGTTGGTAACAGAGCCGTAACCGGAACACGGATTCCTGCTTCCTCGGCTCTTCCGGGGCCTCCCTCAATCAGTGTTGTATTTGTAGCACATGTTAAGGTTTTTAGACCAAAGATCAAAAGACACACCCAGTCTGAGCTTTCAAAGGTCTATATAATTATATTGTTTAATTTCCATTAGCATTTTGAAATATAGCATTAATACTTCTATGGGTTCCAAAGAAATCTGAGGATAAAATGCTTTTTGGGAGTGAGAGAGTAAAGGGAGACAGAATTAGCTGTACATGATGTAGTTCGTTTAGATTGTAGAGCGTGACACAATTTGACAACAGCTTTCCTTTCCTCAAATATTACTATCCTAAGCTGACTTGTTAGTGTTTTATATATACCATTTTAGTAAATACTTAGGTTTCTCTCAAGCATACTTTAAATGAATGATTCATTTTTTATATTTCCATGCTGGTTAAAGAAAAGTCAAGTGAATATAAAACCTTACCTTCAACTAGTTTGGGCTTAATTTGTTAACAGATTTTTTTTTTTTAGAGAATTGATTCCTGGGACCCCTAGTGGAGGGAGATCCTATTGAATAAAATAAAAATTAATTTAGACCTTCTGTTACGAGGTTTAGGTGCTGTTCCTATTTGCGTGGCCACGAGTGCTAATTAAACGCAGTTTGCTTTGCTGCTATCCTTTGCTTATGTGTCTTCAGACAGTTTTCAGTGGTCTTGTTCAAATCATGCTGACTGAATTTTGCAAGTTGATGCCTCAAGTGACTGACTTAGCTAAACGTAGAACCCTTACAGAGTTCCTTTCAGCTAAGAATTTTGTTAGTCTGTTCAAAATTACTATTACTATTATCAGGCTTATTTGGCACAATACTTATAACCTGTAGTGGACCGTTCATAATTTTATTATCTTGCAGTTGAAACTTTTCTGATATTTCAGTATTACTAAATGTGGCTCTCCGGTTTTTGTTTATTACTAGTTATTACTAATCACTTCTTCTGAATTGAATCCTTGATAAAGGAATATGATGGCCTTCATGTAGGTAAGAGTCAAATTTTCAAAGTCAGAACACATGCCTACCCGGCAAGCAGTGTCCTGAGTTCAATGCCCAGTACTAGGAGAAAAAAAAAAGAAGCTACAGAGCCATATTTCCTGCGTTTGAGTTCTGGCATCTTAACGAAGTTATTTAACTACAATAAGTTTCCTTTCTGATGCCTAAAAGGGAGATAATAAAAGAAACTTGGCCTAATAGGATTGTTGTGATGATTAAACGTGTGTAGGTAGATGGATAATCCATTGCATTAATTAGTTACTACCAATTTAGAGATTCTAGATCATTTTTGAGTCCAGCAAATGTTCCTTCAGTGGTGTCTTTGACTTTCTTTCTGGGGCTAGAGAGAAATCACAGGATATCTGAGTATGAGAATATATGTCTAGTATTATGCGTAAATTTATGTATTCATACCAGTAGTCTTACAGCTCTAACTTTAGGTTAGGTGATTGGAAAGTAGAGATACAAGGAAAAAAACCATGATGGCAGCCTTTGGGGAGGATTTAGCAGAGACATTCAGTCTGATCTGCTCTCTTGTCTGCCAGAGAAGCAACTTTGCCTCCCGCCCCAGGTGGAGTCAGGCACTCCCCAAGTAGCTGCCTGTGGCTTCTGTACTTCATTAGGGAAGAGTTTGATTCTTCGGCTGAACACCTTTACTCTCTTACTGGATTGTAAAGGCCATCATTTGCTTTCTGCTTGTTTCTTGTATGTATCTTAGCCAAAACTATGTGGCAAATATTTGTTGACTGACTAAAAGCTCTCATCTTAGAGATGAACAAACTGAGGCACGTATCCTACATGACTTAGCCCAAGTATTGTACATGCTTTCCCAAGTACTTACAACCAGAACTCCAGATTCCAGTTTCCTGCCCTAGAGTTCTCTCTACTCTGTCTATTATCCTATGAAATGTAAGCTGGAGAGAAGACTATAGCAATATCTACAAGTAACTGCATTGCAGAAGGAGAATGGAATGGAACGTGGGAGTTGAACAAAGGTCCTTTTGACAGGGGTGACAGGCTGAGTGTAGACAGACAGGCTTGATAGAGGAAGACATTTGACTGGATTTTAAGGATGGGCAGATTGGGGGTAGGATGGTTTAGGAAACATCACTCCAGACATAAACTATATTTATCTAATTGTATGTATCCTCTTCAGCTTGATAGCTTTCATCCCATCATTTCAAGGAATCTTGAAAATATATGTTAGTTGGCTAATGTCATGGTCTTATCTTATTTCAGTGAACAACGTGGGCATGTCCTATGAGTATCCCGAATACTTTTTGGAAATTCCTGACTTGGATAATGTGAGTTTTTCTTTATCTCTTATGGTAACAGAAAGAATGTGTTCAGGTATTAGTGAGACAACTTGGCATAATGATTCAGACTGTGAACACTGGAGCCCAGCTACCCTGGCTCTTGCGTTTACACCTGATTTAGACTTTGGGTGAAGCGAGACACGCTTAGTCTCTGGTTCCTCACCCACACAGTAGGCAGTGTCATAGGAATGCTGAAGGCATTGAATGAGAAAATGCCTATAATCGTATATACAGAGCCAGGACCAATAATTGCTGCAGTTTTATTATTATATCAAAACAGCTCTATTTTATTAGGATTTGAAAATCAATTTAAAAATCGTAAATGCATTAGCAGCATGGTTGATTTAGGTTAACCAGCTCTACTGAAATGAAAGCAGCACCTTTGATACATCCATAATCTAATGAAAACTAGGAAGACTCGTCCTTGAGGGCCTGTGCCAGTTTTTAAAAATTGAAAAATTTAGATACAATTATTTCTACTTTCCATATTAGCAGAAGGTAAATTCCAAAGTGTTCTGTTTATTTTAGATGTGACTTTTCATTTCCAACTTTTATTTGCACATTAACCTTAGATTTTGCATATTAGCATAAATTGCTGCTTATGTCAGAAAAATACTATCAGTGTGAGCGTAGAGTAAAATCTGCCTCTTCCTCCCAGCTCCAGTTGTTCAAGGCTTCTGTAATATCAGGGAACTTTTGGTGTCTGGCCAGATTATCTGGGCACATCTCAAATATGGTCATTTCTATAGTAAATCTATGTCAAATTATCATGTTTTGCAGGTCATCAAGAGACTGCTAAATATTAACGTTCTTTCTGTTTGTAAGGTAAGCAGCTTTCTTGTAAATATGTCATCCTCTTTCCCTTTCACAATGTCTATTGTCCCTTTTGGATCTCACACTTCCAGTTTCTTCCATAAGGGAGACAATATGATGTTTACACATGCAAGTCTGATTTATTTCACTTAAGAGTATGGTCTCTGGTTGCATTGTTAATTTCCTATCATCTTGTTTTGAAATTCTGTATCATTTTTATTGTTTATTATTGTCTTTTTAAAAAGTCATCCTCTTTTTGCTTCTGTTAAGAACACAATCCTGAGTCACTTCAGTCACCTCTTGTCTAGAGTAAGCACGCATTCCAGATGAGCTGCCTGCCCAGAAGGCGTGGTGCTCTGCTCACAACTGAGCAGTTAGTAAGCATCTTCGACATGCACACTCGATGGGAGGTCCCAGCACGACCAAATCTAATAGGAGCCAAAGATTTGCTTCCCACACTTGCCGTTCGCCACTGATGAATTGTTCTTATCTTCTCTGCCTAGTGATCCCCTTACATGATAAGTTAAATGCATGGTGTAGCATTGTCTGGGGAATGTGTATAAAGGTAGAGTGATCCTTACTAGCTACACTCAGTGACCAGCCCAGCAGCCAAGCGTGCATTACGGCCATGTCAGGACACAAAGGCCCAGCTTCTAGCTATAATCACCATCTCTGTACCCTTTTCTCTTATTTTTAACGATAGCTATATACAAGTACCATATTCTGATTGTATATACAAGACCAATGAAAAATACTGCCCAAGGCAAAATTCCCATGGGCAACATCAGCTAGATGGCTTCATGAACCAGGGTACCATTGTACTTTACACTTGAGTGCTTTTATGGAAAGCTAAATGTAATCTGAAAAACAGATCTAGATCTAGATATAATATTCACGCAACTATTCAAGTTTATCAGATAAATATAAATAAGAATTAATTTTCACTTTATGGCATAGTCTCAGTGTTTATCTCTACTGTGAATGTTTAAAGTGCTCCTTGTGTCTTCATATCCTGAGAGAAACGTAACTTACATAGTTGGGTCCTACACATAACAGTAATGCTATATGCCTTGTTCAACTTTAATGTATGGCTGTACTTCTCACTGTGGAATATGTGTGTTGTTTGAAAGTGTTAGTGCAGGGTTTTGGTGGGTTTTTTTTAAGAGAAAAAATATTGGGTAGCTTGCTGCTTAAAGGTAATTCAAATGAAATATTCAAAATGACAAATAATTTTGTAAGTTAGCCTACCCATCCCACTGTGTTTTGTCTTTTGGCATTAGGAATTGAACTTAGAACCTTATGCTTGGCAGACCGGCATTGTGCCGCTAAGATATATCCTTGGCCTTGTCTTTTCATTTGTTGTTGACCAAGGTGCACCTGCTCCTCCTTCCGCTCCTCCTCCTTCCTCTCCTTCCCTCCCTCCCCCTTTCTCCCTGACTCCTTCCCCCTCCTCCCCTGATTCAGTTCAGGTAAGATAAAGATAAATCAGTGACAGGTGGGGCTATGAGTGGATTCGGAGTGAACCCACATGTGTAGAATTGTGCATGCCAAGCATTTTCCTTAGCTGATTTAGATTATATGGCCATTCTTTAATCATCTATGTGAGATTTCAAGATAATTAAATAATTACCATTTGCTAGTTATATCATACCTTGGGCAAATTAACCTCTATGCTTCAGTTTTTTGGGTGTGAATTGGGGATGATAATTCTCTTTACCTCACGGAATTATGAAATTAAGCAAGGGGATACATATAAGCCTCTAGAGGGCTGCAGAGACAGTTCTTCATCTAAGCACCTGCCTGGGCAAGCACAAGGACCCAGGTTTGATCCCCGTACCACATGCCGTGCTGGCCCCACCCCAGGCGTGCTGAGCCGACCACTGAGTCCAGGCGTGGTGGCACATGCGTGTAATCCCAGCACTGGGGAGGTAGAAACAGGAGAATCACTAGGAGTCCGAGCTGCATAGTGAAACCCTATACCAAATATATAAAATTAAAAGAAAAACCTCTTAGAACAGAGAGAGATCACACAGGAAGGACTCTAAAAAGCATTACTATTTTTTACGATTTTATTCTTCTTTACAAAGCAAAGTTTTCTGATCTAAATTAATTACTCCTACTCTTTAATTTCTGTATTTTCTGTATTTTCTTTTAGAAATGACTGATGTGTACTGTTACTTTGATCTGTCTTTTCTGTACATTGGGCCATGTGGTTGAAAATAATGAATGTTACACAGTGTACATGTATTTCACGATATATTGTGCTGAGTTAATGAGAAAATATGTTCAAGTGTTTAAATTTTATTCTATAAAGTTGTCAAGAGCTGCAGATTTCTTCTAACGGTTTCATGTAGATCCGCTACTGTTTTCCTCTAATCTCCTGCTTGCTGCCCTTACCTTTTGCGTGGTCTTATAGTGTAAAAGCCCGGCCTCTTCTGCCTCTCAGATTAGACCTTTTCGCCCAGCACTCTTCTGAATACTGATGAGAAAAGGTGGGTCTTTCCTCCCCAGAGTGGGGGAATGAGGCAGCTATGCTCCAGTCACAGGCCGTCCCTGACACCGCTTCAGAGCACAGCAGGCTGTGTGGCAGTGACTACCTTCTGTCCTTGCCTACAGACCAAACGGTGCAGAGGGACAGAGTAAAGCAGTACGGATCCACCAGCACTGCAAAGATGATGATGGAATGAGCCCGAGAGCTCATTGCTGATGATACCCTGTCACACTGCAAATTATGTGTCCCTTCCTGCGGCTGCTGCTGCTCCTCTTTCTCCTCCTCCTCCTCTTCTTCTTCTTCCTCCTTCACATTGTCACAAACACTTGTTCACACTTGAAATGGGTAAACAGAAACAAATGGTAATTTCTTAAATACTTAAGAGCTAAGTTGATAAGCAACAGCACTAGACAGTGTGGATATATGCTGAAATGTTTTGTGGGTGAGTTTTTATTTGCAAACCAACTCCCATTTAAAAAGTACCAAAAAAGTTTACTATTTAAAATATGAGGGCTGTCCAGATAGCTTAGCAGATAAAAGCACCTGCTTAGGCAGACGCAGGGACAAGGGTTCAATCCCTGGTATGCCTTGCTGGCCCCGCTCCTGGGGCGCACTGAGTGTAGATTGAGACTGGGCATGGTAGCACATGCCTGTAATTCCAGCTCTTTTTTTTTTTATCTTATTATTTATTTATTTATTTGTTGCGGAACCGGGGATTGAATTCAGGCCCTTGCGCTTGCCAGGGAAGCGTTTAGTCCATTGAGCCATCTCCCCGGCCCCTATAATTCCAGCTCCTGGGAGGCTGAAAAACAGGAGGATCACTACGAGTCTGATCTGTGTAGTGAGAACCTATAGATCCTGTACTAAATACTTAAAAATAAAATATGATTCATTAAGCCATATAATCATTCTTATCTTTAGTTTGAATCTGAATTTTCCTATATATTTGTGATACTTTTCAAAGAAAAACAGATACTGGTGGTTCATTATTGTCTGGAAGACAGCCAGTTTGGACTGTGGGAATGGTGTGAGTGGTCAGCTCTGAGGAAGAAGCACAGTTGACTAGTGACTGCTCATGTTGGAAATGGGGACCTGGAGCAATGAGTGAGTGATGAATGGTGGTGAACCAGAAGCCAGGCGGAAGAGTTCGGGCAAGATGTGCAGGTGCGTGGGTGCTGTGCTCACTCGCACCAGGAGCCATAGGAAAGTTAAGTTGCCCTCTGACGTAGGTTAGCTCTCGTGGCAGAGTGAATGGCAGTGCGCATTTTATGCCATATGTGTTTATCTCATCTGCTGGGAGAACAGTGGCATTCACCTTCAAGCTGCACATGATGCTCCAGTGTAGTGCTCATGAATACTGTGATTTGCCCTCAAATTTTGATGAATTGCACTTGTTTAGATGACTGGCTTGTGTTCCCATGGTTAGAGCCACAGTTTCAGTGGCAGTGGGTGTTTGGCATGATTCAGTGGAGGGGGAAAGGGTATGGCTCTTGGATCTTCACGTTGTTTCTTTCTTTCTTTCTTTTTTTTTTTTTTTTTTTTGGTGGAACCGGGGATTGAACTCAGGCC
>NDGM011192742.1:0-15585 GCA_002564305.1 Octomys mimax | reverse complement strand
CAATTTGCTTTGAAACTGTATCACTGCTATTTGTTTCTCAATAAAACTGATGGAAAAAAAAAAAAAAAAAAGAAAAGTATGCTTCATAGCAGTTGGGGCTTCCTGTAGAAAATTTTCTCTTTCATGAAAGTTTTCCAAATTTCAGCTAAGCACGTTGTCCCCCACTGGAAGACTTCCTTCCTATGCAGCTTAGAGTGTCCATGTGATGCCGTTGGGGCTAGTTCCACATCAATAGGTGAGTTGTGTGTGCCTCTTAGGAAATGTCCTCATCAACAGGGACAGCACATTTGTGTTTCTGCCTACCATCTTTGGCAAGTGGGCAGCAGGGGGCAGGCAGAACTCCACAGCCCAGGATGTTTTGACGGAGGGAGAGCCTGACTTAGCCTCTCACTACAACATTGACTCTTCTACCCACCACACTGAGAGAGCTGGCATGGAGGACAGGGCTCCTAAGTGTGTCCCCCAAGCCACCTCCAGACCCTGAGTCATGAGCTTTGCAGACACAGGAATGAGCTCAGAGGTCATCAGCCCCAACCTGTCTCTTATCCTGCAGCTGTCTTCTGGCAGGTCTCCTAGTTCAGTAGTGGCCATTGCATTTCTGCCTACTTTCTCTTCCACTATACAACTACTAAATCACCTCTGGCAGACTTGTCTCGAAGGATGCTCTCCCTCCCCACCCTCCAGAGCACGTACCTGTACTCCCACCTCTTACCCAAACCCTGCAATTTCCCCCAGGGGCCTGAGCCTGCCGTGTCCACATCCACATGTCCACGTCAGAGTGCTGCATCTCAGCGAGTCCTTCTCATGGAAAAACACATCGGAGCAGTCCCGTCTGCATGAGCTAATAATAGCTACAGACCAGGTACAATCACAATCAGTGATTCCTCTGCTCAAAGGCACTAATTTATAATATGAGGACATCAAGGGCTGATTGGGAGGGAAAGCCTTCAGGGTTGGCTCTGGAGTACTTGAAAATGTACTTGCTGACCACAGGTTCTGTCCACAATTAGAGCTAACTCTAAAATACCAAGCCAGGCTTCTAAAAGAGCTGTTTTCTCAGTAGGATTGTGGCCTGATATCTGGTGGGTTTTTTCGCATGGTTAAGAACAACGTACATGAAGGCACCAATGCTAATCAGATGTCACCACTCACTGGAGCCACAGGGACCATTTCAAGGCACCAAATGCTGCAAGTTTTCATATCACACTTCTCCGCCAGGTTGGAAAATCTGCAAGAAGTGGGTGCAAGCAGACATCAGCCCTGAATGAATAGGTATAAGCTCAGCAGTCTTGCTCTGATGGCTTCTAGGCCCTCTTTTTCCAAGGTGATAATGCATGGGTAGAGGAAGAAGCCCTCAGAGCTGAGAAGGCTGCACTCCTACCCCAGGGTTTAGGACCTTAGGCAAAGCAGCAATTCCAACCCTGCATGCAGGGGCCAGGGTGTGAGTCAAGCAAGGGAAGGCTCTGCCTCTCCTGTGAGAGGCCCTGGGCTCAATGCTCAGCATCACAAAGAGCAAGAAATGAAACAAAAGAAAGCCCCATGGACTTCAGTGCCTTCACCTGTATGTGCAGAAGGCAGTAATTGTTGAAAAGCTCCTCTAAAATGTACTGAGGTGAGATTGGTGAGCTCCCAGGACAATGTCCACAGAGGAGGTGATTGACAGTCAGTCCTACCTGTGCCTTCCACGTCTGGTGCTTGGTTCCCTTCCTTTTTCTCCTTTCTCTCTCTTGTCTTCTCTCTCCAGGCCTTCAGTGGCTGTGGGAGTCTCTGCCAAGTGATCTCTAGTTCTTCTCTGGAATCACGGTGGACACATGGACTGAGACTTTCCCACAGGGATGTCACAAGGGCTTTACATCTGGCCAGAGGTGGCTGAAGGAGAGACGCAGGAAGGAAGTAGCTCAGAGGACTGACGGTGTGGGAAGCTGGCGAGGCCCAGTATGGGTGGGATTCTAGGTTGCTGCTACTCTGCCTCTGAGCCCCCTCCAGGCTCCACAAGGAGAAAAATGCTGATGTCCACAGCCACTGTCCTTCTCACCCCTCCTTCCACATGGCCCAAACTATCCTCACCATGAACAGCCTCTGCAAAGGAGAGAAACATAAATCCCTGTGCCTTTCCATTCTCTCATGGGGCTACCGGGATGCCGGGCACACTCTGACTTCCTCACATCCAGCTGTGCAGACACCACAATATGTCCCGTCGCCTCTGCTCCCCATTCCAGGAGCACACGCGCTGGGGTACGGTGGGCTCTGGGTTCTGCCCAGAAGGGTTTTCCTCTAACTGGGCATAAAATGACCACAGTATGCAAAATCTAGTGATGAAAATCCCAGGGCTTATTAAATTAGGGATNCAATACTCCAAAACTTCATTAGTGAAACTACACATGAGGACTGTACATGAAGATTATGGTGGAGTGTAGCAGGCAGGAAGGTTTCCTGAGTCAGGGTGAGGATTCTGTAACCTCACAGGGGTAGAGGTGTATGGGGTGTGTGCCCCTGGGTTCTTCCCTGGGTCAGTGTCACAGACAATGGCTGGGGTCCCCAGTGGATCCTCGCAGATGGAACTGTGCACGTGCAAGTGCAGAGCATCTGTTCCACCCCAGTGCTCTTCTAGTCACAGTGGAATGAATCCATATCTGGAAAGGAGGGTCTAGAACTAATTGTATCCCCAAGTTGTCTGAATCAGTCCTAAAGAAAGCAGTTCTGTAGTTCCGAGTCCAATAGCCCGACATTGCCCACAGAACACCCTGTCCTGGCAACATCATTCTTGGGCTGATCTGATTGTGGGCGATGTCAAGGCCCAGATATGGAGGCTGAACCATCTGAAAAGATCATTTCTTAAGCAATCCCTGCCTGTTATGTGGGGTGGGAACTGGAGACATACAGGACCCACCCAGTAAGCATCCCAGCCCAACACCGTCACTGGCCACTCTAGGGCCTCCTGGGTAGCCTGTCTCTAGTTCTTCCAGTGTCAGCCCTGGCTCTAGCATGACAGGTATGTTGGGATGGGGTGGAGTGAGAGTCATGTCTGTATTCCAAAGGAGGGCTGCACAGGGTCTGAAACATGCACTCCCTTCATCAGTCAGCCTCAACACCCCTCCCTGAAAGTTTGCATTTGTATCTTGTCTTTTAAATGAGAAGCACTACAAATGTGCTTTTCCTGCCATCAACAGTGTGTGCGCACATGCTTGTGGGCATGCACACCTGTGTGTGTACGTGTGTGTGCAGCACCTGCTGTGCTGAAGCCCGGCAACCCCTACAAGCTGAAGAACCTTCAAGGCAACTTCACACCTCCAGCCTCGGTGGTCTCATCCCCAAAATGCTTTGTGCACGTAACTCATGTCTCCTTTGGTTAATGCAAAATGGACAAATGAAATGATGCACAAATTCTATCTCTCAAAAGTACGTATTTAGTGTGTGATGAATACAGGCCCTTAACGCTGTTGTTGTTTAAAAAGACAAATGACCCTTAGAGAATTTAACACTCGATCCATTACCTGCTCCTAGGCCACTGACATGAGCAGAGGATAATGGATGGAATGTTCCAGGCAGGCACTGGAGGAACAGAAATTTGGGCTGTGCAGGTGGAGGGACAGGGACAGGGGACACCAGAACCCCTCCTCCCTCTCATTATTTTGTTATTGTTATTTGCAGTACTGGGAGTCGAACCCAGGGCTTCTGAACTGAGCCACATCTGCCACTTTTTATCATTTCTTAGTTTGAGACAGAGTCTCCCTAAGTATTCCAGGCCGGGCTTAAGCTTGACATCCTCCTGCCTCAGCCTCCAGAGTGCTGCGGTTGTCGGTGAGCAGTGCCAGGCCCAGGTGCTTCTTTTCTCTCTTACTGATCCCTTTGGATGCTCAGTAAAGGCACAAAGAGCACAGGACATTTGCTCCAAGGAAACCAGACCAAAGAGACTGAAGGGGCTATTGTGAACATCACACAGGGAAAGGATCTGGATGAGAGAGAGGAGAGCTGGCCACACAGAGGGCTCTAGCATGTGCCTTCTAAGGTCCTTTCCTGCTTGAGAGCTCCAGGACAAAGCAGCACAGGTTCTGGTGCTGGGCAGCACAGGGCGGCAGGCATGACAGATCAGAGGTGAGCGAGATGGGGGTTTTGTCCTGGATGGTGCAAAGATCCAATCTTCATCTTGGGTGCCATCACACTCTGAACACAGGAGTCTTGATTGCTTTCTCCCTGAGCCTTAACTTTAAGAGAAAGATGGAGCCTCCATGTGGCCTTCATGCCCTACCTTCCCAGCACCCTCTGACAGGGCCACACCCCCACCCTCCCAGGACAGAGGAGATGGGCTGCTTCCGTTCTGGTGAAGAACCCACGGTCCAGGTCTCAGCTGAACTGGGGAGATGAACATAGGTTAGAGCTGGTACCAGGAACAGTGCCAAGAGAGGCCCCCATCCCCAGATCTTGAGGTGTGACCCGGGAACCCAGTGTCTGGCCTTTAGAGGAAACCTGTTCCTTAGGATGGTGGTGGCCAACACAAGCTGCACTCAGGATGTGGAAGATGTTTTCAATGTGGGGGAAGCGAGGAGCCCCTGGGCCGCGACTCAGAGGCCCTTCTCACCCAGCGGACCCGCGGCGCGATGCTGCTCACTGTGTGTGCCATTCTGGTGCCAGCATTTCCAGAGCAGCTCTGGGTGCACGCATGCCACAAGCTGCCAGGCACTGTGGAGCTGTGAAAAACCAGTGAGTCCATACCCAGGTGTCTGCGCATGTGCCAGCCTCTCTACAGTCCTGACAGCACTGTGCGCTTGCTTTGTGTATTTCCTACAGTAGCAAGAAGAAAGCATGGAGGCGAGCTTTCACTTGGAGCCAGTAGATGAGACAGCGGCGTGGAGGACACAGAAGCTATGTAGACTCCAGAGGTGAAGATTGCCCTTTAGTCAGCACAGCCACTGGTCTTGAAAATCCACACAGGAATGTACAGGAGCCATGGCTCCCAAGAAGAAAGTCCCAGAATGTCACCTTTCTAGACACTGAGATGCCATTGTGTGTCACCATGTCCGGGGGCCAGTTTTAATTGCAAAGATGTCAGCGAGATGCTCATGCAGATACTTTGACAAATGACATTCCATGGGCCTCTACCTTTTCTTTCTTCCAACAAAGATCTCAGGGCTTGGTTTTGCTGATGTGGATGTGTTTCGTACCCCAAAACAGGTTGTTCTGAGATCAGCGTAATTAATGTAAATATCATGTCGGCTCTGTTGTGTTAATACACTTAAATGATTGGCTTGTGAAATAGTCTTTGTGTATGAAGTGGGGGGTACTGGCCACCCTTTCTTGCAAATGCTGTGTGTTTGCACTCACTTAGAAATAGGTAGAGCAGAGCACATTTTGAATTTTTCAACCCCTACAATCTCAAACTCTGAACGCCTGGGCCGTGCAGCCTTTTCTCCAGACACACATGTGATACACTGCAAATTCCCTGAAAGAAAAAAATTTCACGTCACAGAGTTCCACCTTCAAGCTGGATCAGCTTCTATTTTAATAAAGTTCACATATAAATTCTGTATATTTTAATAAAACTTGGTGTGTTTCTATAGTTTATTCTTCTCCACTTTTATTGAAACAGAATTCAGAGGTCTTTTCTTGGTATAATGGGAGATATAGCACAACGTTTAAAAGGTTTTCTAGAGCAAAATAAACAAAGAAAACCATAGGAAGTACAGACCCTAAGGACTTCATGGCTCTGCTCCACAGGGTCGCCACATTCTCTGACATAGGGGAACACAACAGATGCACGGGTGATGTCATTGCATGTTTGATGTGCTGTATCACTACAAACAAACTACCCTGACTCAGTGGAAATATACCCACCACACCACAGTGGGATCGCTCTACACACCTGTGAGGATGTATAAAGTTAGCAAGGCTGACCGAACTGGAGTTGGGGAGGGAGTAGAGAAACCAGGAGTCTTCTTCATCATCGGTAGGAGCTTCAATCAGGTGGGCTACTTTGGACAAGAGTTCGGTGGTTTCTGATAAAGCTAACGATACACCTGCCACATGCATGACCCTATCTTCCCACTCTAGGGTCTGCCGAGAGGTGAGGGATTCTGCATGCACACTTGTGCAGGAATGAGCAGTTGTGAGAGTAGCAGGAAAACTCCAGAATTGACAACAGGCCACAGACAAACACATGTTCAGGTCACAGCACACCACGGCTTGCATCGGCCAAAGGAATAATCTGTTCACAGCTCTGAAGTCAGGGTCCTGGCTCTCCATGAGTGCACTGCCAGAAACAGACCAAGTAAGAGGATTCCATGATTCCACTGATAGCAAATCTCAGAGTGAAAGTTCATCTGTTAGCCAAGAACAGCTCTGCCCTTGATTTCAAGTGGGGCTGGGGCTGGAGGGACAAGGAGCAGGAAAGGGCTCGTTGGACAGTGACCAGATTGAGCATATTGATGGTGACAGTGGACTCCCAAAGGCACACATAGGTTTCAGTCTATCAGACTGCACACTTTCCTTGTGTGTGGTGCACTCCATGGTGTTTGATTCTTAATGCAGTGTTTCAATTTTTTTTTTTTTAATAAAAGAAATCTCTTCCTGTTTTAAGCAGCCAGCAACAATCTCGTAGCTCAGGTTCGTTGAGAGGATGACACTAGGTAAGTCAAGGCCTTTCCTTATTGCTACAATGTTCCCCATTTGGAAGAGGGTGAGGGCACGGCACTGTCATGCTCTCCTTCTCCCAGTACAAAGTGGTCCAGTGTATCCCAGGGCTATTTGGTGATGAAGATCGCAATCCCTACACAAGGTCATGACCTTAGATAAACCAGGAGGTCTCACCCATGTGTGCACTTTTGGAATATCCAAAATGATGTCCAGAATAGGGAAAATTAAAGGCAACCAAAATACATCACAAAAAAATTATTGAAATAAATATGGGTTGTACAAACCCTCTTCTTGCTCTGTCCTTTCAGCTTCCCCTTTTTCTGTTTCTGTATGTCTGTGTCTGTCTCTGTCTCTGTCTGTCTGCTGCCTGCCTCTGTGTGTGTGTGTGTGTGTGTGTGTGTGTTTAATACTAGTCTTCAAAATCCAAAGCACACCTTGGATAGTCCTTTGCACATCACTGTGTAACAAGCTTGTGTACCTTGCCTCTTTTGCATATTTCCATATCAGTAACTGGAGAATTAAGTTGTTTTTTCAACACTTCATTGTAGATGTGGGTGCTACAAGCAATTTGGTGTGCCATCAACTGATGGATTTAGGTTTTTCTGAATCTTTAAAAAAATCCAATAACATAACAATAAACATCCCACTGCATATATTTTTCATATTTATGAGAATGCATCTATTGGTAGAATAAATTCTAATAAGTGACACTTCCAAGTCAAACTATGTATTCGTTGAAAGAATAGTAGATACTTGGTCTCCAAAAATTGTGTTCCAGTATATTTACACTCCAGAATCTGCTTCTACACAGCTTCCCACCAATGGATAATATCAGATGTACTGATCTCTAATCTGATGGGCTAAAATGCATCTACTTATTGATGTAGAGCTCATTTCCTTAAGCTTAAGCTTGGTGGCTGTTTTATTGATTTATTTATTTCCTTGGTGGTACTGGAGATTGAACTCAGAGCCTTCCTACTGGACTAAATCCCCAACACTCCTCCTCCCCCACTCTTTTTTTTTCCCCCACTCTGACACAGTCTTTAATTGACTAAGTTGCCCTGGTTGGGCGTGAACTTGTGATCTTCCTGCCTCGGTCTCCCAGAGTGCTGGGATTACAGATGCACAGTGCCACCCTAGCAATTATAAAGCTATTTTTCTTCACTACTGGGAATCATGCCCACGCCTCAAGCACACTAGGCAGGTGCTCCACCACTGAGCTACAGCCTAGCCCTTTGATGGTCCTGTGCATATCATTAAACACGTTCCTGACTGTACGGTGCGTGGGAGCCTCCAGCACATATGCCTCTCCTTGTCTGCCCATGTTGCCTCTGTGATGACAATGCTAACTCTGCAGCCCCTGCCTGGGACCCAGAGCTGTGAAGCCTGGCTCTGCTGCTCAGCCCTGCCCATGTGCTGCCTCTGGCTGGGCCACGCCCTGAGCAGAGGCACTGAGTCAGAATGCACAGGTGATGCTACAGGTCACTATTTGCCCAGAAGTTTCCTCCTGCACTTTGAGAGGTAGCTTTTGCTGGTCTGGGATCATGAGTTATAGGAAACCTGGTCTCTGTTTAATTATTTTTCTAGGGCCAGAGAGATAGCTCAGCAGACTAAGTGCCTGCTTTGGCAAGTACAGGGATCAGGGTTCAATCCCTGGTCCTGCATGCACCAGCCCTGCCCCCAGGGCGTGCTAAACTGGAGACTGAGTACAGGTGTGGTGGCGCATGCCTGTATTCCCAGCACTGGGGAGGCTGAAAACAGGAGGATCACTATGAATTTGAGCTGCATAATAAGATCCTGTACCAAACACATAAATGAAAAAAAATTCTAATGATTTTTCTGTCCTGTGGATGATTGTGGGTGTAGCAGGAGAAGATAAATCCAAATCACAAAGACAGTCAGAGACCCGCTGAATTCAGGAGTGCTGAGAAAGTACAGGATGCCATTTGGACCCTTCTGTCTGGTCTGCCTGCAGTCAGGCCCTTTCATCTTTTTCCTGTTCCTTAAACCAATGTTTCCCATGATTGGGCGATAGCAGTGTGATTCTACTCATCACCAGATATCAAATGTCCTCTCATTCCCTCTCGAAACCTGGTTGTTGGTTTCGTATGGATAAAATAACTTGAGAAAATTAGTCCCTGGTTTCCAGGCCCTAATTAAAAATAAATAACAAGCTCAGGAAGAGTTAAGGTGTGCTGTGGTGGGGAGAGGTAACCGAGCCAATTATTTCAACCAAGTGTCTATTGTGTGGCAAAGTAAATTAGCTTAAAGAGAAAGATCAGCCTGCCCACTGAACTAAACCCCCAACACTGCTCCTCCCCCAGAAAGATCTGGCTAGCTGGTTCCACCAGGGGCAATGGCATCCAGACCTCAGAAAAGCTCCCTGTGCAGGAGGAGGCAGAGTGACCACTCCACCCAGCCCAACAGCAAAGCTGCCAGCTTATGCACTTGACCTTGGAGTCTCCTATCTCCTCCTCTAACCAGGTCAGCCCAGGGACCAGTTGGTGATAGTGCCAGCCAAAAGGAGCATATGTAAAATGAATTAGGTGGTTAGTCTGCTCCTAAGATGTTCAGGTCCCTCCCGGGCTGGAGCGGGGGACTGAGAAGTAGCCAAGCATCCCGAGACAGGAGTGGGCAGCCAGCTCCCGCTAGTGGGCCAGCAGCTCCGCTCCGCACCAGCTGTGACTGCCATGTGGCACGCTGTGTCCATGCCAGGCTGGAGCAGGCTGCATGACAGGCCCCGCTAATGTGACTCGAAGGACAGTTTCTTCCAGAGATCTTGGCTCTCCTTGTCCTCAGCTTCTTGCATCATGTGGTGCTAGTAGACGGGTGCACTGTACACAAGCACCTACACTTGCGCCTGTGTGTGCAGGCACACACACACACACAGAGTGAACTCCAGGCTCCTGGGGCACCACTGTGCAGCTGCCTGCACCCCAGATGCAGAGGAGGAAACCACGGCGGAGTGCCCAGGGAAAGGCATTTCTAGAACGGAGGATGAGGAGAGACGGTGTAAGAAACTTCCTTCCATCTTGACCTTCTGGAGGAACAGCAGGTCTCAAACTGGTCATGGGGGCCCAGCACTTTCTCTTCCTGTCCCAAGCAGGCTGGGACAGGAGCCAGGTTAGCCCCTTCAGGAAGCAGCCGGGCCTTGGCATAAGCCTTTCTCCTCTGCAGAGGGTGCCAAGATCACAGCAGCTGGCGTCATTAGCATCCTGGGGCCTGGCTGGCATCCTATTGCTCCCGTCTCCTAGGGCTTTTCTTTGATGACAGCATGGCAAGGAGAAACATGCCTGTCAGGATGAACAGCAGCAGCAGCAGCATCAGAAAAGGACTCTGTAAGAGCAGACGTGGGCCCAGGCTGCAGCCGTGGGGGAAGTGCGCAGGCATTGATTTCTGGATCTGAGCTGGTTCCGACCCAGTGGGTCGGGGAAAATGTCCTTCCCATGCCATCTCCCTGCCTTGTGCTCTCCCACCCAGGCGGCTGCCCTTCTTTGCACCTCCCAGTGGGTCAGGGGCCCTGTAAATCATGAGGTGAGATAAACAATACAGCAAAAGTTTCCATTTCTTGTTGTGGAGGATGCAGGCAGCAACTCTGGAGGCCTCTTTCCTGAGGGTCTTTAGCTGCGCTATCCTGGCTGCCTTGATATCCTGAATGAATTCAAGACATTTCCCTGTCATGGTCATGGTGACTTTGGCGAGGAGCCAGGAGTCCTATGGTGCCAAATCCGGTGACTAAGGTGGATGAGGACACAGTGTCACGATTTTTCAAGCCTGTCTTTCTGCTGAATGGCATGTGACAGCAGCATTCACTGTATCTTTGGTGCTACCTCATAAAGACCTTCAGGAAAGAGGACCCCAGAGCTGCTGTAGACAATGGCAAGGACAATGGGAGGAGTGTGTGCAAAGCGAGGGGAGGATTGTGTGGGGGATTCATGGCAATGCATCCTGTACTGTTGTTGTGGTGACTCTTCTCTCATTGTTGGGACAAATACCCAACACCCCAAATTAGAGAAGGAAAGGCTTATTTAGTTCACAGTCAGTGGAGGTTTTAGTCCATACTCAGCTGGCTGTAAGTCAGAGTGGCACATGGCAGAGAGCAGCTGTCCATGGTGGTGGCAAAAAGCAAGAGAGCAAAGAGAGTGACAGCAGCTTAGGCAGCCAGCTAGCCTCTCTCCCCTCCTCGCACTGTAATGAAAATTACCTACCCCACCCACATCCACAATAATCAATCACGAACTCCAGAAGCTGACCTATGACTGCAAGAGGCTTTAGGGGGACAAACTAGACACAAACTGTCACAACTATAATACATTTTAAAAATTGTAACTAATAATCCTAATTTTGTTCAAACCTTGTGCAATTCACTCTTTATGTGTCTCCTTAGCCGATACCTCCCACACTACAGTGTTAAGAAGACTGGCAAAATTTCATGAAAATGTAGAAGAGTGGAGGCTGGTATTGAGTGCAGAGCTGTGCAAGTATTGCCACCTGAGCATTATTGCACTGAGGGACTGACCTGTCCATGCCCAAGGTGGAACCTTGTCACATCAATACAAGCATTGCCATTTTAATAATTGTGTGGAGCCTCCTGGATCCTTGCTGCGCTGCCCAAGTCCGTCTCTGCAAAACATGGGCTGCAGCAGCTCACGATGTGAGGACCACGTGCCCTGCTGCTCTCCCCAGGCCTGGCTTCTGTTGTCCCTCAGGGCACAGAGATGGAGATGCTATCTCCTCAGGAGAGTTAACAAGGGCGCCACTCTCCAGAACCCCCTCCAGGAGGGTTCATCTCTCATTAAGGACAGATTGAACTTCATCCTGAGTAAATGTTCAGAGGAAATTTTAGACAAAGGGACAGGCAGGCAGGAGCTCTTTACTCGGGGCCTCCATTCCACGGTGACAGTACACCTGTCAGCCTGAGCCTTCCTGAGGCATCTTGGGGCAGACACCAGATCCACATCCACCTCCTATTCACAGCTCCTGGAAGCTGGCTCTAAAGTCCTCACAGCTTTCACCTTGATGGATCAGAGATCTCCAATTCTTGTTAAAAAGGAACAAATCCAAATGACAGTGGCTCTCTGACTAGAGTAGGTCACACGCAAACTCTGACCTTTGGGTCATGGGAGACACAATATTTAAAAGACCAGGGACTGTAGTGGCAAATCCCAACATTCACCTTCCTCAGCACTATGGACACTATTGGTGACCTTGCCCATGCTGCAGGTGCAGCCTGGGGCCAGCTCCACAAGTGCCTCTCCTGAGGATGCAGAGCTGAGCACGCATGCAGAGGACAGTATCAAAACCTTCTCATGAGAGGGGCTACCTGGAGACTCCAGAGAATGGCTGGGTCTTAGTCTCCCCAAAGACCAGTGGGAGTATAGCCCTCCAGTCCTGTATCAGCCCAGAATACTGCCAACACATCTCTATTTTTTAATGTATTTGGCACAGGGTCTCCCTATGTAGCTCAGACTCCTAGTGATCCTCTTGTTTTGAGATTCCCCAGTGCTGGGATTACAGGTGCACACCACCATACCCAGATTCTGTCACAGGCTCAGCGCACCCGAGGGTGGGGCTGGTGCAGTGTGCAGTACCAGAAATCAAACCCCAGTCCTTGCACTTGCCTAAGCAGGTGCTTAGTCCACTGGGCTATCTCACTGGCCTTACATCTCAATTGTTGATTTATTTATCTATCACTCGCTCCTTTGTCCTTGCTCAGATGAGCTCACATGAGCTTCTTTTAGCTATGACTCAAACCCTTCACATGACCCAGCCAGGCAACATGCTTCCTGACCCCACACTTCCTGTAGAGGAATTATCACAGTAGCAGCTCCTCCTAGTGCTATGGTGGAGATCACAGGATATAAAATATGGGAAGCCGTGTCAAGTGGTCAAGTTCAAGGCCCATACTGATGACTCTGTGGGACATCAGCAGATCAAAGAGCATCAAGCCTGGATCACCCCACCTCCTGAGCCCTACCTCCCGGTAGATCCACTAAGCATTAGATCTACCTAACAGCACAAACCCTACACTGGACTGTGAGTATCAGGGTTCTAGCTTGTGCTCCTCTGAATCATGCCCAAATCACCATCCTCACAGTCTGTGGAAAATTGTCCATCAGGATACTAGTTCTTAGTGACAAAGTGTTGGAGACCACTGCTGTAAATGGAATTATTGATGAGTCCAGTGTTGGCATAATTAAGCATGATGGTTCTTTATTGTTTAATGATGGATGCCCACATATACCTGGGATAGACACAGGGATGTTGAGAGGAAGCCTCATATCCTGAGGGCCCTGTGCCAGGTGCCAAGGTGGGGACAGAAGACAATGCTACTAGGAGCTGAGAGGTCAGATGGAAGCCAAGCCAAGCTGCAGAGCTTTCTCCCTCTTTTTTTGGCAAAGTTATTGGGTAGGAAGAGCAGCAAGTGGAAAGCATTCAAAGAGCAAAGCACACGAGCCCAGAGCTACCCTGTGAATGACACCCAGAACTGCTGTACAGGAGACAAGCGGAGAAAACAATGATCCCAGAACAAGGCAACCATTAGAAATGTAAGAGGGGGCCTAGAGGTGCAGCTCAGTGGCAAAATCTAAGAAGTGTAAAAGCCCTGGGTTTGACCCCTAGGACCACAAGAGGTAGACAGACAGCTAGCTAGCTAGATAAGCATTATTGGTTGGGTGGATGGGTAGATGGATGGTTGAATAAATGGAAAGATAGATAGGGAGACAATATGCAGGTTATTGGTTAAATGGATGGATGGATGGTTGAGTGGCTAGATGGCTAGATGATAGATAGATAAATAGATTAGATAGATAGATAGATAGATAGATAGATAGACAGACAGACAGACAGATAACATTAACATGGTATAAAATTTCCAGAAAAGGACAAGATGCTGAAAAGATGGCAAAGGGACCGAGGAGCCAAAAGTGAGGCTTTTGATTTGTCAAGGGGAGGTCACTGGTGAGTTTTTGCAGGCAGCCATGACACCACTTGGGCACTGTAGGAGAGAGCAGAATGTGAATATACCTAACTACATGTACCTCCACGGTTCCCCCCTTAAAATACACTCATGAAATGTTCATCTGTAGATTAAATACTTTTGATTTTTTAAAAATGTTATTGCATTCTTTGTTTTCCCTATTTTCAATGCTGGTCTAGAAAATTTAAGAAACAAAAATTTCTCTTGCGGAATTCAGAGGCTTCTAGGGAAATTTAGAAAGTGAAGTTATCCTTTCCAGTTTTCAAAAGGTTGGAGACTCCCTGCAACCTGCAGGGCTTCTGCAGTGGGGACACCGCTGGTGCTGCCCCACCCACAGGACTTGCAAGTGTGATCAGGCAGCAGAGCTGTGGCCGGGCAGGCACAGCCCGAGGGACAGCAGTGTGTGTGGCCTAGAGACATCTCGTGTGTGCTGGCATGGACAAACGAGGAGGCTGGGGCACCAAAGCCATCACATAGCAGAGTCATCATTGGCATCTGAGTGAGCCCAGGAAGCCAGAGCCATGTGCCCAGAACACCAAGGAGCAGGGTGGTTTTCCATCTGGGTTATGAAAGCGTCACTGCCCCAAGTGCAGCTGTGGGTGGGGGTCGGCTGTGTGTCTGGGCCCCCTTGCCAGGTGCCCCCTACTGGGCTCAGGAGGAGGATGGTGGGCATCCTGGCATGGACAGAGCTTCCCTTCTCATGGCTCGCTGCTTTCTGGGGCCTTTGTATTTTAAAAATGAATTCTAATAAATGAAGAAAAAAATTCAATTACAGGAGCTGATGGAGAAGGTTTTGGCAGAAAGCAGAGCTCGGCTTGAATTCACAAAACCAGTCCAAACGGGGCAACTTCTGCCACCCCAAGGCAGCTCTGTCCTCCATATCCTGAGCAGCTGTGGGCAGATCTCTGTCTCCAGTCAGGAGAGTGTTGAATTTGGGACACAATGTTGGTTGTTGCAGGCGTCAGAGGGTCATGCTGTGGCAGTCTCCTCAACTCTCTGTTTGAAGAGGAAACCAGATCTTGCTGGGCTGGGCTGGGCCGTGGGGAGCTGGAGGGGTTCCCAAGGGCTGAGGCTGTCGGATTGGAGAGCCGAAGGGTCTTACATTAAGAGCGCCATGTGTCTCTGTGCTGTCCTATGTGATGACTTTCTTTGGGTCCCTTTCCTTAGCCACCAAATGGGGCAAGCGTGATTCTGGAAATCTCACTCACAGGGTGACAGGCAGGTTTGGGCGCTGATGGGAATGCAACCATCGCACTCAGCGACCACATGCCCCCTCCACCTGGTGCAGGCTTAGGGACATTTGGAGACATTTCATTACACCCCCTCACCCCTCAGTACAGAGGAGTCAGAAGTGAAGAGATAATGAGGCTGGTGGGGACATGGAGAGGACTTTTCCTTGAATGCTGGAAATACAGACTGGATGTTCGGTGACCCTGGGAAGACAGCATCGCGAGCCTCACGGGCTATGCACACATTCAGCTGTGGAGGGCTCTCAAAGCCAGGATGCTGTGGGCCCCCACGTGTCTGGCTTCTCTTAGAGAAGAGAAAACACTTCAGCGCCTTCTGATGGTGCCCAGCACGCAGCTCCCAGCTCAGGTACAGGCTCTTTCCATTCAGTGAAAGCCCCGAAGTGCAGGCGCAGCATGTGGCCTTCACTCAGGGGCCAGGCTGCCCTGCCTCCGAGCACTGCAAACTGTGCTCCCTCCCACGCTTTTTAATTTCAGAACCCCAGGCGATCCGTGTGGGGGTGACAAATGGCGGCGGCTTTCCTGATGTTGGTATTCTGAGGTCAGAATGTGGTTACAGCCAGAAGCCCGGAGATGAAGTATAGCATTAAAAATAATAAAGATTAAAAATATGTCCCCTCCCAAGTCAGTGGAGCAGTGCTAACAACCCCACATAAAGAAGCTCTGAGAGGGATGATCCAGGTCTGGGAGGCAGAAGCCAGGCGACCAAATGACGATAAATCTTCCTGT
>NDGM011192741.1:0-10306 GCA_002564305.1 Octomys mimax | reverse complement strand
AAAACAGGAGGATCACTATGAGTCCGATCTGTGTAGTGAGACCCTGTAGACTCTGTACTAAAATGCATTAAAAAAACCCCCCCAAAACCAATTCAAAATGTTGTGTGGTGGCTTAGAGGCTCTTCAGAAAGGGATAGGAAAAAGATTCCAGAGATTCCAGCAAAAGAGGTACAGGTAGGATGGCACACAGGCATCCCAGGGGAACTCACTCTAAGAACCTGGGGACCGTCTACTGGGAAGGCACCACTCCACAGGACAGGGAATGCGTCCAAGGCCCAATTCAGACTCAAGCAAGTTTTGGTTCATAAAAACCCATCTGTGGGGCTGGGGAGATGGCTCAGTGGAATAAGTGCTTCCCTGGCAAGTGCAAGGGCCTGAGTTCAATCCCCGGTTCCGCCAACAAAAACAAACAAACAAACAAACAAAAAAACCCATCTGTGAGTTCCGCAAGAATCAGACATCATGTATCTAGTCCTCTGAAACGTGTTTGGGAGTATGTGCTTTGGGCGTTACCACTTGAATTGCTTTCCAAAAAAGGCAAGCCTCTCTGGTTTTTGAGAAATTTAATGTAGTACAAGTGCATTGGTACTTGAGATTTGTATCTGATACAGTGAAATAAAGACAAGCATGAGAATCATGTTGGAAAAGAGTTAGGGGAGAGAGGTGTGTTTATGGTTTGTGGTGTCATGATTTGTAATTGTTAGATTTCACTTTTTCAATTTCACAGGACAGAAACGAGTGCTAGTGAGGGCCAGAAGGCAGACCACCCGCCTTGGCTTGTCTGTCTCTGTTCTCAGGTTTCCTTTCCCTCCTTCTCTCCACTTCTTCCCTCATGGAAGTCAAGTGGGGATCAGAGAACTCACTTGCCTCCTCGGCCCCAGACCAAGCACGTGTGTGTTTGGGGGCTCACTGTCAACAAAGGCGAGAGAAATGTAAGCAAACTAAAATTTCCCTGGACAAAAATAAAATAAGGATGTGGTTGATGGTCACCAGTGCTGGCTGATTCCCCACTGGGCTTTATTCAGAAATAAAGGTCACTGGGTGGGGAGCATCTCTTAAGGAAAGGAAGGAGTTGGTATGTTTGAAGTTAGTGCAGTGACACTTGAAGGCTGTTTCATGAGCCCGTCAGCAAAATCCAGTAAGCTTTAAATGCTGGTGTGGGTTCTTCGAAAGTCTTCAGTGTTAGTGAACATAACTTTCACCTACACTGAAGATACGGTACCTCCACCCACCTTTCATCATGGAGCTTGGTGTTTTCAAATCTGGTGTGCCAGGGCACACCTATGATTTCAACACTTTGGGAGGTTGAGGTAGGAGGATTGCAAATTTGAGACTGTTTTGTGAGACAAGGTCTTGCTACATAGCCTAGGCTGGCCTTGAACTCACCATGATCCTCCTGCCTCAGCCTCCTGAGTGTTGGCATTACGGGTGTGACTCACCACCTCTGGTGAGAATTGCAAATTTGATCCCAGTCTGGGCAGCTTAGCAACTTAGCAAGACTTGGTCTAATGATAAAAATAATAAATACATGAAAAATAATAAAAAAAATGTCCTGGTATTAAAAACAAATTTAAGTTTTGAAACTTTGAGGTCTTATTCTCTCTTCCTAAACTCCAGTCCCAATGCTTTGCCTCTTGGAACAGTTCCTAAACAGAAATTCTGAAGGGCCGGAGCTGGCGGCTGGCACTCAGCCATGAAGCAAGCATGCTCTGCATTAGGATCTACGTGTGCCTGTCCTTCAGCCCTGGCCTTGAGATGTTGTGAAGACTCTTCGTCCCCAGCACACGCTGCACATGCTGTCCTCACGAGCGAGAAGAGGCTGGTGTGGTGTGGGCAGCATTTGCAAACATATGGTCTCACAAATAATATTTATGCTGCTTCTCAGGTCAGGAAGCAGTCTGTGAGCTTTCAAGCCAAATTTCTGGAACTTCTGGGATTCTCAGGAAGCTCACTGGTGTAACTCAAGAGGATGGGGGGTAAGCAGGCAGTCTGGCTGGGAAGAGGCAGATGTACGTGTGCTGCAAAGGCTGGGGATGGGAAACCAAAGCCGGACAGCAGCCAAGCATAATCATGAAGCCCTAAAAGCGGATTCATCTCAACAGCTCTGCTAACTCTTAGCAGGCTTCTGTCTAGTGTGGGGCACTTTAAAAATCATGGCACAAATCTTACAAAAGTAGCAACTGTAATGACAGGTTCCAGTAAGGATGCCTCTGCATGCAGGCCAAGATCTGTATGGACATGTGTGTTGTGCATACATGTGTATGCATGGCTATATGTGCATGTGTGCGTGTGTTCCTGGATAGGCAGAGCAGGGAGCTGAGACCAACAGATGCAGGAAAGCAACTGATAGGATTTTCATTCAAGCCCTAGTCTCCTGAATTATACAGAATGGAAGTATGAGGTGTGATTGATAAACGATTATGGCCATAGACACCTGGCTGTGAATCCCGTCAAGTCTCTCTCTCTTTCAACACACTCATCCCACCCTTCTTGCCATGTTCTGCAGCAGCTCTGGAGTCCTCTTCCTTGAATGTCTTTAGCGACCCTAAGTTCTCTCTATCAGGTAGAGAAAAGCTGAGCATGTCCTCCTGGAGTGGCAGCCCTGGGAGCAGGGAGGGACACACCAGAAGAGAGCTCCAGTCCTGCTGCCTGCTGCAGCCCAACAGCGGCAGGAGGCTGCGGCGCTGTGTGCATCGCGTCCCTCTTCCTGCCTGGTGCTGCTCCTGAGGCAGAGCCCAGTGTGATGCATCCGTGTTGAGATGGAAACATCACTTCTTCAGGGACTGCGAGGCAGCTGGGCGCCACCTGACTCCACAGAAGAGGCAGGTGAGAGTCACAGGTTTTCTAGAGGGATGGCTATGGGCAAATAAAAAACAAAACCTTTCCCAGAGTGAGAAAGTGCTCGCTTGTGAAGGAGACACTCAAAAAGGGTAAAAAATGATGACTCTAAATAGGTAGGCTAAGACCGGTGTGGCGGTACACACCTGTAATCCCAGTACTCTAGCAGGCTGAGGCAGGTGGATTGCAAGTTGTAGCCAGTCTGAGAAACTTAGTGAGATCCTATCCCAAAATAAAACATAAAAAAAAGGCTAGAATATGGCTCTGTAGTTGGTGCTTTCCTAGGCAAGTACAGTCTGGATAGGAATTCATTTCAGGCTTCTGGGTACTTTTTAAATAAATTTCTGGCATGATCAATGGTGTGGTCACGGGAAAGTGGTCCTGTCCGGTGCACAGGGCTGGGGACCTTTGGGGGCCTCTCACCTCTTCTCTTCATCAAGGAGGCTGGGGAACACAGCCTCCCAGGAGCTCCAGCCCTGTGCCTGTATACAAACTTCTCTTTCTTTCTCAGTCTGTCTCTATAGCTATTTACAAACTCACACTCCAGGGACACTCAGGGTGGCATCTCTGGCACCTTGATGTGCCTCACTGCTTGTTATGAATAGAGAAAGATCCTCAAATAGCTGCTAAGTCACCAAGGATGACAGACACTTAAACAGCAAGATATACTAAAAGACAAAACCTAGACCTGCTCTGGAGCATTGTGAGCAGCAACACCCAGCAGGGCGATGTCCCTGGGTCCAGCTACTGTGACCCCAGCCACATCCTCCCTGTGCCTCTTCCAGGCTGTGCATCCCCAGCAAGCACTTCCGCAGGTCACAGTGCCTATGCATATCCAGGGATGCTGGGAGGACAGGCCTTGAATGTGTTCTGGGCCAAGGTCCCCCTTCTATCCCAGGAGCAGGGTTGCTGCAGATGCCCAGTGGGACCCCATATCCCAAACTTGAGCTGGAACCGATGCACAGCTGGATCTCTAGACATCTGTGTGAATCAGGGGCTATGACAAAGCTATGCAAAGAACTGAGAGGTGCCTGCCTTTGCTCACCCTGGGTGGGTTGGTGTCTGTAGACTAGAGTCTATGCTCTGTTTTCTAAGCTTGAGGATATCTGGGTTGCCACATGTGCCAGTCTGCCCTCAGGGTCACCTTCAGGGCATGGGGATATTCACCCAACAAAAGCCTGCATCTCAACCCGCCCCCTCTTCTAGTTGATGCCTCTGATTCTTTTGTAACAGAGCAGCAGAGCTGTCCCCTCCTGCAGTCTCATGGTTGGGTGGATGTTTCTAATTGGACAGCCCCTCTGGTCCCTCATGTCAAGTCTCTTTGGTCTGTAGTCGGGGCTCAATTGCAGCATGGATTGGATGCTCACGGTGGCAGGGCACTGCGCCAAATTCTTCCCTGTCTGGCCACTGTCTCCCATTGCACTGTGTGGCTAGGCTAAATCTGCTCACAAGACAGACCAGCCCAGAACAAAGGATGCATCCCAAGGTCCCTGCTAGAAGGAACATGAATTCCCTCCATTCCCCTCCTGTCTGTCTTTCTTCTCCCTGGCCCTATCAGCCTCTCCTGACCCTTTCAGCATGGACTACCTCTCTTTCCACCCTTCGCCACAGCACCTACCTATTCTGCACCCCATTTCTACCACCCCTCGGTGCACCCCATTGGAGGTCTGCACTAGAGTCCTCCCTTCCGAAAACTCCAGGCACCCATTTGGTCTGTCCCCAAAGCGTGGCCAAGTCCCAACCCTAGGAAAGCATCAGATGCTATCAGATCACTCTCTCTAATTTCTCATCCAGGTCCTCTCCTCACTGGGAGGGTCCCCATGACCCAAAGAATGACTCAGACTGCCCGTGAGCCTGAGCCAGCCACCCCAGGTCCCCACTATCTAACTCAAGTCCACTTGAGGGGTCCCACAGCCTGTCTTCTTTCTGTCTCACTGGTATTTCCTGTTCTCTCCCTTGCTCCCTCAGTGTTTGGTAAATTTCTTTGTCAGGCACAGGAGTAAGAAGGCTTCTTCCATATTTGTATCAGCCTAACACCTCTTGGCCATGATTTACTTGGCCCTTCTTTCCTGCTGGACTCCTTAAGTCCCATTTCACTTGTTCCCTGGCTCCTTTTCCTGGTGCAGTCATTGATCACATTCCCATGTGGCTGTTGTGTTTCCTTGTTTCCTTCCATCTCTCTGGTCAGTGCCCTCTTTGTGCCTTGTCCTATCAAGACTGGACCATCGCTGGCCTTCTCAGGATGCCTCCTCCACCATGGTGGCGGCTGCAGCACTGTCATCCATTCTCACCGTCGGGTTCCCTGGCTGGAGGACTGGGTGGCTCTCAGTTGTCCAGTGAATGTCCAACCTACAAGGGCAGCTTCTCGTCCATGATGATGAGGAGTGGAGTCAAGCTCTTGGGGGAGCTCAGTCAGCACAGAGGGGAGCCAGACAGGTTCCCCTCTCTTCTTCCATCACACCCTTCTTCACCCAGAGACCAGCCATGCTCTGCTCCAAAATGCATGGAATGAACAAAGTAGCTTTTCCTCGAGTGTTTCCTATTGAGGAAAGCAAGTTCTGCTCTACTTTAACTTTCCTAAAACTTGCTGTCCTCCACTTACAGGAAGTCTGAGCTGTCAATGCCTGTAGGCTGAACGGTTGTGCATATTCTTCAGTGTGCCTGGCATACGAGGTCAGTTGACCACTTGCCTCTCTATCCCTATGCCACCCATGGGCATTTAGGTTGTTGTATTTAACCTACTTGTTTCATTCTACTGCAAAAAGTGAGTTGGGGCATATAGCCTCCGAATCTGTATGCACATTTTCATAAGAGTTTTATAAAAAGATATTATTAGCGTATCATCAGAAATACAGAAATCAATGGATGGCCAAATAGCTCAGGGGATTAAAGTGCCTGCAAGCAGGCACAAGGGCTGGGGGCTCAATCCCTGGGCCTGCTGTGCCAGCCCCACTGGCCCGGGGTGCGCTGAGATGGCAATTTTGAGACTGGGCATGGTGGCACGTGCCTATAATCCCAGCTCTTGGGAGGCTGTAAACAAGCGGATCACTACGAGTCCAACCTAGTAGTGAGACCCTGAACACCCTGTAGACCCTTCCCCCAAAAGACAAATCTATCTATCTATCTATCTATCTATCTATCTATCTATCTATCTCAGGTAGAGTGGTGAGTGCCTATATACCCAGAATCCCAGGACTCTGAGATGTGGAAGCAAGAAGGTCATTAATTCAAGCCTAGCCACTGGGTCACTCAGTGAAGTCCTGTCTCAAAAATTAACAAAAAAGGCTGGGTGTGGTGGCGCATGGCTGTAATCCCAGCACTTGGGAGGCTGAGGCAGGAGAACTGCTGTAAGTTCAAGGCCAGCCTGAACTACACAGCAAGATTCTGTCTCAAAAAAGAAAAAAATTAAAAAAGAAAAAGGATTGGGAATGTGACTCAGCATAAAGGCCTTGGGTTCAATCCCCAGAACTAAAAAAAAAAAAAAAAAAAAAAAAAAAGTAAAACGCCACACGATTTTTTGTAATGTATCATTATGTTCATTTCTTAGAATGCTGCCCTCTTCTCTGTCCCCTTCCTGCTACTCATGGATAGTACACGTCTTCTCCTACTGTTGAGTAAAACAGTTTCCTCATTATTGTTTAATTTCCTCTTTCCCTGGGCACTAATGAGGTCAAATGCTGCCCTGAAAGCTGGCCTTTGCATTTCCTCTCCTGTGAAGCCTTTATCCACATCCTTTGCCTGGTTTTCTTCCTTTTAAAGAAATCTCACTTCGGATTGACACATTTTCATGCTCGGCTCTGTGATCACAAGCAGATGGCCCGTAAGACGCTCTTGACACTGCAGCCGTCTGTCCTCACCCTTTATTTCCTACCTTTACTTCTCCCTGATTTAAGTTTGGAGGGCAAACTGGTAAGATAAATTAAAATTCTGATACATTTGACATGGAAAATTGTTGCTAGCGCTCTCTATTCATACAGGAATTTGAAATTATTCTAGTAATTTTCTAGTTTATCATTTTGTTAGATAGAGTCTCCTTTTCAAAACCATTTTACTTAGTTCTTAGGGTGGAGGAAAATGCTAAAAGAATAAAAAAGAAGCAAACCAGAGCAGCTCGTGGGTCCACAGTGATGGATTCCACCATCTGTGATTGCATGCGTGTTCGGCTGCATGGGAAGGAGGGGCTGGAAGGTCACCGAGTGATCAGGAGGCATGCCGGTGCCCCGCCATGCTTGGTAACCACACAGACATGAGTTAGCAAGGCCACACCCCAGCTCTTTGCCTTCTTGCCTCAGTTTCCCCATGGCAGGAGCTCTAGAATGACACTGTGTTGATGCAAGGAGTAGGAGGGTGCCAGTGCTCAGGGCATGTGCTGCAGGTGGTAAAGAGCCCATGGGTGTAGAGCTCTTGCCAGCTCTGCCATGCAGTCAGGCTGTCCTGGTGGCCCCTGTCCTGAGCCAGGTCACCCTTCCCAGTGGGGATCTCCTCTCACTCAGGACATCATCCCAGCATGGCAGAGCTGGTGAGACGTGTTCCTGGAAGGGTTCCCTAAGCTACAGTGAGAGACCTACAGGTGTCTGGAGTAGCAGAAAGAAGGGAGAATGTTCTGGAAGGGCATGGGAAAAGGACAGGGCACTGAGATGGAAGGGCAGACATGGCGGGAGGACTGGACACCCTGCGTGGGTCAGAAGTGGAAGTTTGAACTTTGAAGCCTGAAGCCCTGCCACCCTCAGCAGATGTGGCACTCTGGAGTCCAGTGGTGGCTTCTGGCATGGTGCAGGAGGAAGGCAGTGCCACCCTGGAGCCAGGCAGGGCCAGGGGAGCCCTGCAGGAAAGCGGCTTGGGGACATCTGCACAGGAACCTCTCCCTTTCTGCCTGGATCCCAGCGTGGGCACTCTGACCTCTGAGAGGAAGAGGAGACAGACAGAGAAGGGGAGCAGAGGAGGCAGATGAGGGCTCTGCAGAGGACAGCAGGGCTGCTGTGAGTGGAAGGAGGAGGACAGGGAGTGCCCAGAGGGGGTCAGGGACCAGGTATTGGTCCAGGGAGGCTGTGCAGGGCAGGGCAGTGAGGACCAGCTCTGCTTGGGTCTTTGCACACACAGAGCTACCATCCCTGTGCACACCTCTGTGACCACACCCTGGAGACCAGGAGGCCTTACCTTGCAGGGAGCTTTCTCTCCTGAGGACGGAGGCAGCGTGACTCCGTGGGCAGGACACAGGCCCAGAGCTGGGCTCTCTCAGGTTCTATTCCTGGTCCTCCCCAGCTTGTGACTGTGGCAAAGTCACTTGATTTCTCTGTGCCTCGATTTCTCCATCTGCAAAACACAGATAAGATAAGATTAAAGCACTGGGACTCTTAATCGTGACATGTTAACTCCACTGGATTAAGGAACAATGCCCCAGAGTTTGGTACAGCACACTTCTGGCTGTGTCTGAGTGGGTCACGAGGTGTGGCCACACCCGGTGTATATCTGGCCCTTGGCCCCTTCCTCTCTGGCTCTGTTTCCCCGCTCTGCTTCCCAGCCTCAATGAACTAAGCGGCTTTGCTCCACCAGGCCCTTCTGCCATAATGCTCCTGCCCGAGAGCCAGCCCACCATGGACTGAATTGCTTGAAGCTGTGAGCCAAATAAGCCTCTCCTCCTTTGGATTGTGAGTCTCGGGTGCTGTGCCCAGTAATTGGAAAACCGACCAACATAAGCACATGTGTGTGTCGTGGATACAGTGGGCAGTATCAAACATGAACATCCTCTGGAACCACCCATGAGATGCTGTGTTTCTTTCATCTTTCCTATCATGGATGGTATGTTGATTCCTCCTGCACTCTAGGCCTGCACTTGGGCTTTGCAAAAGGGTCTCTCCTGGTTCATGCTCACTGGGACCAACCCTGTCTGGGAAGTTTCATTCCCTGTTTGCTGAGTGAGTCTTTGACAGGTGCTGTTCCCCTAGAAGGCTCATGTGGACCAGGGATCTCCAAGCACTGTCACTGTGCCACCTTCCTCTGATTGGGGCAGGTCAGCCCACATGGGTCATTCCATGCCCACTGTGAATCTCATCTAGCCTGTGATTCTTTTCAGGGACTTCAGAACCATAGGACTGGCTGGAGGTCTGTTTTAGGACTAGAAGAGTTTTGGAGCATTTTCTGGCCGGTTATGTCAGGTACCCAGCAATCAACCTTCATCTTAGATTTATGAACAGCAAATATACTGAGAGAAGGTTCAATATATTGACAAGAGAGCCAGAACTGGGACATAACCCTCCTCTGCAGCTGCAGTCCTTCTGTGGAGGTGACAAGCCTGCTCACACTGCCCTGGAACAGAGGAGAGAGTGGAGACTCGGGAACAGGAATCTGGGCTCTTTGTGGTCCCTCCTAGATGGAAACATTGAATACAGGCCCCAACAGGGCATGAAGATGCCTTCTGTTTCACTTATCCTGGGCAATCCAGGCCTGCTGCCCTTGTGACTTGCTGGCACTGAAAGTCTAGGGGTTGGCACAAAAGATTCTGGGGATGCAGCACACTTCACATCTGCATTTTCATCACCCAGCTTGACACCGAAAAGTTCTGGGGTCCTCTCAGCTTATTGGGTCATTCCTCCCCCAAACTAGCAGTCCTTTCTTTTGGCCTGGAAACTAGTTGTCCTTGTCAATGGTTGTTGGCTGCTGGAAACTTGGCTGGAAATCCTTCCTGAGAACTTGGTCACACTTTCATCCACAGATAGTAACTAAGTCTTTGAGCCTGTGTGTCTGTTTCAAGGACAGAATGACAGAGCACAGATCTAAAACCAGACTTCTGACAGAGGAACAGATTAGACCAGGTATGATGGTATTTTTTCTCTTTGACTTTGCTGTTTAAAACTGCTCTGCCTTTGGTGGGACTAATTTCCCTTAAACTTCCTCATGAACTCTTTGTGGATCCAAGGTACCACCCTCTGGACCCTGCAGGACTCCAGGACAGGGAAAATTTCCATTTGTCTTTGTGTCTTATGTCCTCTGTCTCGTCCTTGGCCGATGTGGGCTTGTGGATTATATGTCAGGGAAGGCAGGAAGTAGAGGGGAAAAAGAGGGCATGAGTGAGGGAGAGACAGAGGGAAAAAGAAAGGAAGGAAGGGAATCCAGAAAGAAAACAAAAAGAAAAGACCTGGGAAGGAGGATTCCAGTTTTGATGAGTGGGACAATGCTATCAGTGAATCATGAATTGACCCACCAGCAAACTGTTTAGTGCTTAAATGATTTAAGAAGAATTGAATTATCATAGCAAGACCACATCCTACCTCATGACTTCTGCTTGTTGTTTGATAAGCATTAATTTCCTAGGATTTTCAATTTGAAAACTAAAATATGCAGAAGGAGTTTCTTATATTTCTTTTTTGTGTATTTGATACAGGGTCTCACTATGCAACTCAGACTCGGAGTGATCCTCCTGTTTTCAGCCTCCCCAGTGCTGGGATTACAGGCATGTGCCACCATGCCT
>NDGM011192739.1:0-11537 GCA_002564305.1 Octomys mimax | reverse complement strand
TTGTACAGCAATTAACCACTAGGAAGAATGTATGCAATGTGTTAACTATTGAAATTGTCCTACCAATTTAATTTGAAACTGTCTCATTGCTATTTGTTTATCAATAATATTATGGAAAAAATTAATTATTTCCTTTAAATTAAAAAAAAGAAAGTGCCATAAACAGAGAGCCCAGAAGATAGGCAGGAAGGAGGAAGCACACCGATCTGAAATATGAGCTGGTGACAGAATTCAGCATGGCTCTTTGATATAGTGAGAGCAGCGACCAAGGGCTGAGGCATGTCGAAGATGCAGCCGGGGGCTCCAGCTAAATGAGTATCCAACACGCATTGCAGCCCGTGGCAGTGCGGATCAGTTTCCTGTGGCTACCATAACAAATTACCACAAATTCAAAAGAACAGAAATTTATTTTCTTATAATTCTGCCATCCAGAACTTCAAAAGCAAAATGTCAGCAAGGCTTCTGGAATACTTTTTTCTTGCTTTCTTTCTCTGGCTTCCAGTGATGTTCCTTAGCTTACACACACACACACACACACACACACACACACTACTGTAGTCCGTGCCTCCATCTTCACAGGGCGCTCTCCTCTGCCTATGTCTGTGCCTTCTCCTACTCTATCCCTTTTCAGATCCTTGTCATTGGATTTAAGGCCCTGTTGCTAAGTCTGTCTTCCATGACTGCTACACGGTAAATGGAAACCTGTGTGTATCAGACATTATATTCACTGAAGAGATTTGGCAAGTAAAACACAATTAACACTGATAATAGTGTTTCAACTTACCTAAATGTGTGTGCTTATTTATTCTTAATAAGCAGACATGTAAATTTTCTCATTTAATTATTAGTTTGTTGGATCAGCTCACAAAGTAATTTAATGAGTTCAAATGAAAAATGAGCATTTGTCACTTGTGGTCATTAAGTCTATCATGTACTTCATATGTGGCATTAGAAAATTCTTCTTCACTCAATGAGATCCAGGCAAACCAAAATGTGGGACACCCATACCCTACATTCTCCAAATTTCATAGTAAAGTGTGTGCTGAATCAGGCCAGAATCAGGCAAATGATTTGGCCTATAACTACAAATCACTTGACTACTCTTGTTCTTTCTCAGAAAAAATGCTTCATTTATTCAGCATTATCTCATTACTCCTTGCTTTGTGCATGTGTGTGTGTGTGTGTGTGTGTGTGTGCATGTGTGCGTGTGTGTTTATTTTCAAGAATGGAGATAATACACCTTGCATTTAGCATCTCATTTAGACAAGCAATCCTTCTTACTCAGTAAAGTACATATTTTTTTATTTTAAGCCTTATGATAAAACTTAAAATGAATACCACTAAAAAATCTTCCATATTTTTCTTTCTGTACCTGCACTTTGAATATTTGTATCTAGACAAAAATAAATGCAACAAAACAAAGAGGATATGGGTGAGATGAATATACATATTGATCTTAAGATTTAATATACATATTAAATTATTAATTTTAATTTAATTATATGTAATATTAATATAATATTAATCTTAAGATTTAATATAAGTAAGATTTATATACATATAAAATGGAATTGTTTGATAAAAGCTACTAGTACCCTATAATAAGTAGAAACATGGTCTTCAACTGTTTGCTAAAAGGAAGCATATTATTGGACTATAACCAAGTCCGTGCAATAAGAAGCCCAAAGAGCCTCCAGATTGTTCATTTTAAAAATTACTATTTGCCAAGGAAGCCAATTCTTGTGCAATGCCAGCTTGCTTTTTGAAATGACATGAGAACTAGAAAGTTCCAATCTATTTATATTTTTAATTTCCAAGATTACTGCTGTAAGATTTTGGCCCATAATGAAAATGCTTTTACTAGTTTGGCTTCCTGTATTAATAAAGTGAATTACTGTTTTAAAATGCAAATTTTGCCATTATAACTACATCTGAAGAGCATAAGTGGACAAATTTGATGATGATATCATAGAAGTAACAGTAATACTCAACATTATCATACCTAGTTTCAAAAAATATTAGAAGTGCAGTTTCAATACTCAAGTTGACTTGAATAGTGACTATATAAAAAAAATAATAAAATTTTAAAATTCCAGCCCTAGTGGAGCTTGTTGAAAATTTCAGAAAAACAGATTTTGAACCAATCAATATATTAATCATATCTTCTGTTCTTTCGTGTTACTCACAGTCATTTCTTCATTCAGCAGATATTCACTACGTTCACTGTCAATGGTTTCAAAACAAATGAAATAATATAGCCTCCTAACTACAGTGAGAAAAGCAAGAGCAAGAAGGAGGAGGAAACACTTATTCCACTAAGGCATCATCAGCTTCTTGGAGTTCCAACTTCTCAGAATTCCAGCTGACCACTCCATGTCCAGGTTCTTCCCAGGCTGACTTCAGAGCTACAAGTGATTTTTTTTTTTACATTTTGTATTTACTCTGTGCCACAAACTTTATATACATTCTCTCCTGTGCTTCTCTCAATTGCCATATGAGGAAGATGAAATTCTATTTCATAGATTTAGGAAAGATAAGTAAAATTACCCAAGAAATTTTTGAAACCAGATTGGCCTAACCTTAGAGTTCTGGTTTATCCTACCTGACCATGCTGACTCTCAAATTTTAAAAAAGCATGAGGCTTATTAGGTCAAAGTGTGCAGAAGGGTTACCAGGTGGTGTAGTGTTAGGCTCAAATCCCTGAACTCTGAGAAGGTAAATCAGGAAAACCACAAGTTCAAACCCAGTCTGGGCAACTTTGCAACTTAGATCCTATCTCAGAATTTAAAAGGATTGGGAATGTAGCTCAATGCAAAGGCCCTGAGTTCAATCTCTAGGACTAGGGAGAAGAAAAGTGCAGAAAGGTTAATCAGAGTATCTAAGAAGGAGTCTTTGTATTTGACCACTAGTAAATCATATCTGTGTCCACTACATTAGTATACTAGGCTCCCATAACAAACTACCACAAACCGACTGGCTTAAAAATATAATTATATATATATATATATATATATATATATATAGTTATTCTTGAAGGCTGGAGGTGAGAAATTAATGTATCAATGGTGTTGGCTTCTTCTGAGGGTTATGAAGGAGAATCTACTTAATGACTCTCTTAAAGGTTCCGGTATACCCAGATGTACCTTTGCTTGTAGACGGCATTCTACCAGTTTTCCCTTTTTTACCAGGACATGAGCCTTAGATTAAGATCCTCATTGTTGTCATTTTTATTTGATTGCCTCTATCAAGACTTTAGTACTAAGTAATATCACATTCTCAGGTAGTGGGAGTTAGCACTTCAACATATCTATTTTAAGTGAGTTTGAACACAACGCATCCCCTAATGATCACTGAGTGAGTCCTTTCATCTTAGTAGTAAATCCATAAAATAGGTGGAAGGGTAGTAAGGTACAAGATATAAGATCATGGGAATTGGATGAGATTAGAAGAGACTTGAGAATGTTTTTTCAGGTGAGAAAAAGGCACCAAGACAAAGTGACAAAGACTATGAGTAACAGGCTTTGGCTCTGGCTCAGTGATGAAGCATTCGCCTAGCATGTGTGAGGCCCTGGGTTCTATTCTCAGCATGGGAAAGGGAGTTTGAGACAGGTGGAAAACTAACAAAGCTGAGTCCCTAGGTAGAAAGAAGAAGGTGTGAATTTTCAGGAAAAGAAAGGTAGGATGCCACTCCTTTTGAAAGGAAGAAAGAGAGTATTTAACCAGTGTTATCTGTGTTCATTTTTGAACACATCTTCATCACCTCTGCCCAGATCTGAAGCCAAATTCTCCAGAAGCTTGGCCCCTGCTTCTTCAGTAACTGAAGCTCTAGTTTTCCAATTTTTTAACAGTTTTACTTCAGCTTTTAATTCTCATGCAACGCTTAGCATTTGATGTGAAGTGCCACAGATATTTCCCATACTTCCTTCCAGAAATGCTCAAATGACTGATTGAATAAGCAAATGCACATGTGTAAGGAGGAGACAATGTCTCTTTCCAAATCATCAACTCATTAAACCCGAGCATAGCATGTTGCTCTGCACGGCTGAATGGCTGAGGGTAAACTACCCATGCCATGAAGACCTATGAGCACAGACACGGAGAAGGCACTGAGCCAGGAAGTCAACAAAGCACGCTCCTGGGCCCAGACATTGTGACAGACAAGAGCCCTCCCTTTGCTGAAGCTGTTCACACTACAATAAGTGAGCACTCAGGAAGAATAACTGCAAAATTCCTCACTTTCTGCAAGGGTAGCCACCAGTTATGTGTAGACCTGACACTAATACACAAAGAGTAGTTTGAATCAGAAGGATGTCATGTAGCCCAGAACTTCAGTATTTCCACCCAGCTGTCAAAAATTCAAAATTACTTGACAAAAGATAAGACCTGTGGTCGGGCCTTATAGGAAAAGTTCAATTTGGATACGCAGAGCAAGAAGCTGCTGTGACTCCAGTGCTCTTCAGGCATATTTGAGGAACTGTCCTTGTTGCTGCAGATTTAGGGGCTCAGTAGAGCACAGCTCTTCCCTTTACAGCAAGTTCATATTAGTAAACTAAGAGAGCTCTTGAGGGTAAACTGAAAGTTGAAATGCCATTGCTGGGACCATTTCTCAAGTCAGTGTAGGGGCATAGAGCTTGACTCTGAAGAACCTTGAGCACCTGGCTCGTCTCCTAACCACGAACAGGAAGCTCAAAGGGGAAAAAAAAGGAATACAGTACAGCAGAGAAGGGAAGAATGATAGTATTATAAACATGTCTCTCTCCCATCACAATTTCCCTTAGATTCAACATAGTATATATTTATAGAGTTTACATATAGCTGACCTGCCTAACAGCATGATTCAGCCTAAGTAAAATGAGACATTTTATAATTGGGCACATATTCTGCAAACTTTATTCTACCATTAATTTGACGGTTCACCCTCAAAATGTAAAGGTTTCATCAACTAGCACCCTGTATGTGTGTCGATTTGTATACAGTAACCAAGAAAATATTGCAGCATGTGAAGTCAGAAGGGCTTCTGATAAGTCAAATTTGATAAGTCAATCCCAGAAAAAAAATAAAGGCTTCAGAAAACCTGACAGGTTCAAGCATTAAGTATTCTCCCTTTAAGGCATTATTCACAGAAACAGATTTTGGGAAATATTTATCAAATTATAAAAATAATGAGGTAGTTTAGCCGCTTCATCAGTTGTTCAAAATTGTAATATTTTGTTTTCAAAGCAGAGTATACACAGAGAAACAAACCCTAGAAATGATGTCTGTGGACTAGTACAGTCAGATCCTTCATCACTGTTTTCTCTTTCCCCATCCACCGGCTCCATTAGGGAGACAATTAGTGCTGTCTCCATGCACTCAGGTTAACCATGGAAGAACTCAATTCAGAAAGCCCAACGGTTGCTCACTCACACCAATTAAAAGACTCTGCTAAATCTGCTTCAGGCCATCTTTTAGAAATGAGTCTTTGGGGCCAAAATTCTGAAAATTAATTAGTACTATTCCTAGGTGCCAGTGAGGATGCTGCAGTGCCCCTGTGCTTCGGGAAAGCTCACCTGGGACTCACAGCTATGCTCAGAATTTATAATATATCTCTCATGTATCTTCTAAGCAGATTTTTGCAAATGATGGACACTGGCAGGTTAGTTCAGGAAAGGTAGCATTCTAAGAGCAAAAAAGCAAAGGTTGTGCAGAACCTTCAATTCACAAAATATATGTCCTTTTCTGTCTGCATCAGAAGAGATTTGTATATCAAGGACAGCTCTTTAAAGAAGCAAAGATAGGGAATCAGTCTCTAAGTTGTCACTGGTGACATGACATTTAGTGATGACAAAGGGAAAAATAGCACTTTGGTCCTCTTTTTATATGGCCTCTTGTAGAATGTCAGAATGAATGATATTTTATGTTCAAATGGTTACTCTTTCTTCTCTCATGTTAAATTTTCATCTCTGTCTTATCCATCCTGGTCCACCTGCATGTGCACATGCATGAATGCGCACGTGCACACACACACACACACACACACACACACACACACACACAGAGCGAGTATTAAATTGACCAGTTATGATCATGGCCTGCAATAATGTGTTGTAATGCTAACAGCTAACAGCTTGCATTGGATACAACAAAGAGTAGGGTTTCTTGGGTTTTTTTTTTTTTTTTGCAGAATCAGGGGTTGAACTCAGGCCCTTGTGCTTGCCAGGCAAGTGCTTATTCTACTGAGCCATCTCCCTGGCCCCCCAAAAAGTAGTTCTAACACAATATTTGCTCAGACACACTATCACTGCCCAGTATCTCTTTAACATCCAATAGTCAACAAAACAGGAGAGAATCTCTCACTGAACCTTAAAAACGTGTGATAAGTTCCATACAGTTGACTCTGAAGTCCCTCTAACCAATAGGAGAGACTAAGAACTGATAGCCATGGGAATTCTAGAAACAAATTTGTTCTACCTTACTCTCACTGGCAAGAAAAATTGGGATCTCTGAAATCACCTTGCTGGCTGTTGTTTTTCAATGGCCTTTGCTAGCCTGTCCCTATCTTCCTGACCTTTTGAGTGTTAGTAAGCCCCAGTCTGTGTACTTGTTGGGTGGTTGTACATTCCATCTCTACACTCACTTTCTTGCTTTTGCTCTGAGACAGGGTTTTACTATGCAGTTTGGGTTGTGCTTGAACTTGCTATGCAGCCCAGTCTGGCTTCAAACTCACAATGATCTCCCTGACTCAGCCTCCTGAGTGCTTAGATTATGGGTGCATGACACTGTACCCAGGTTACACCCACTCCCATAGTGATTTCATCTGTCTCTTATCTTGCAATTCTGTTTACACAGACAATTCCCAAATGCAGATACATCTTCTGAGGCTCTGATGTGTATATCCAGCTCCCTCTTCAAAAGTTACACTTAAATCTCAATAAATATCTCAAATTTCACTCCCCACCATATTCCACCTGGCACCCTGTGCAACACACACCACAGGGTTCTCTGTCTGTCTGATTTGCTTTATTCTATAGCATGTATCACCAATATAGTATGCACTTATTTCTTTGTTTAATTATCTCTCCCCTGATACATGAATATCTAGTCAAAAAGCCCAAGGTTTTGTGTTTGTTTTATTCTTCCGGTCCCTAGCAACTCAAATAATATACCTAGTGCATGAAGAGGTTCAATAAATATCACTTGAATAAATGAATTAAAACTCCAAGGCAATTAGTGAAACAGGAATTGCAGTACTGTAAATCTATTCAGGTAACTACATGTTGAATAAAATGCATACTCCAGCCAATTATTGAATTATTTGAAGTGGAGGAGAGAGACAGAGAAATAAACACACAGACAGACAGACAGACAGACAGACAGAAGCAGACAGAGAAGGAGATAGAGTCAGAGACAGAAACAGAGACAAAATTAAGATCCAAAACCCTAAACTAGTTAATAGTGTAGTGGCAAGGCCTAGAATGAGGGTAGCATGACAGAGCAGAGGTGCCCCTAGCACCAGGGCTTCAACCAAGGAAGTCAAGGTCAATTTTGTAGGCCCAATGCTTTCACAGGCAACTTGTAAAGCTTATGATGAAATACTACTGACAATTCAATTAACCATACCAAGAAAGGCAGATTCATCTGAGCTTTTGTTTAAAAGTTTTCATTTTATTGCATAACCTAGCCACAGTCACTTTATATGTAAACAAAATTACCAATTCTTATTATTTCTTTTATCTGACAGTTCATTATCAATTGAAAGACAGATTAGACTCAATGGGAGGAAAATGATAGATACTATGAAAGAAAAATATAGTTTATCAATGAATTAATCTCTTTTATTCTTTGTACAATAAAGCTTTGCCTATCATGCAACGTATTTCTGTTGCAGGAGTGAGAAACATACTGTTTCAAGAATTTTTTTATGTCAGAAGCTTCATCTCAAGCTGCATTTTTACCTTTGATATTTTTCTTCCAAGACATTTTTTACTCTGGCAGCATTTCTCAGATGAAAGCAGAGTTCAAGATAGGTTACTACACAAAGTCTAATTAAATATTTGAGAAAATAGGTCTTTTGATCCAAGAATTCAAAAATTGATCTATTCATTTCTTTTTTGGTATGCTAAAGATTCAAAGTAGGATATTTAAGATGGATGAATGAACCATTACCAAGCTAGCCTGAACATCATCTCAGGTTTTGGGATGGCAGAGCTGGATAAAGGCAAAAGTACAGGCTAGGACTGAGAGCCTTGGCTTCCACACGTGTAAGACACACAGTCACTCTTGTCCCTGTCCATCTTTGATGGGAGACATAAAACTGAAAATGAATTTGAGTGCACTCTGTTTGTAGTAAAATGCTGTGTACTTATAAACAAAACCATGGGATAAGTAGGGGAAATTTGTCTCTACTTATTCCCATGCTGGGTGAGCAAATGGAATTCTTAAAGTATAGAAACTCTTGTCTCCCTACCCAAAAATCTTACTGTCTATCTCACAGATGTGGAAGCCAAGACACTGATAAATAATTCAGGGTGTAGGTTTTTAATTCTGTTTTTGTCTCTCTAAAAGGCAAAAAGGGGGAACATTGTTGTGTTGAATTTCTCACCAAATCCCTTGTGTTTCAGCTGTTCTGTTGTATTATCTTTGGAGACAATTAGGATGCTTCTAAAACTGTCACAACTTTGAGGATAAAAATATAAGAATTTTGGACAACCCAATGATTTTTTTCTTAGAAGATCCTTTTTGAAAAATGAACAAGTATAAATTGTTTATCTTCAATTTATGTCATGATAATAGATGAGCAGGCTAGCTGGCTAACCTGTAATTGACTATACGCTAAGAAGATGGTTCTTGAATCTAAAAAGTAGGGATGCAATGACTACTTTTAAAAGAACTTGAAATACATATTGAAAACCAACTACTTACTCATAGAGTATTTTTATCAAAATCTAGCTTTGTAGAATAGTATCTTCTCCATTGGCTTTTATCTATATAGACACACTATGCTGGGCAATTGTATTTCTTTTTCCCTGGGCTCCTTTGCTTATGTGAAAATTCTTACAGTGATAATTGTTAGTGATCACCATGGTATCTTCCACTTTTAAGTCATAAATACATTGAGTACAACTTAATATGTTTGTGCATCTGAGACGTAAGTGTGACTATGCCACAATTCATCCATGGAGGCAACTTAAATTGCAAAGAATCTAATCCCTGTGCTGTCAGTTACAAATCAAACCCAAGTAAGCCTGTGTAACTAGCGCAGCCAGTCCTACTTCAACCTCTCTGCTCTTTAGCTATCCTTAAAGAGGGCTTTCTCTTGACCTCTCCATTGAGAGACAGCTAAAAATGACTGATACCAGGTGAAAATTTAGCTTCCATTCTAACGTGATATATATTTAACAGAGACCAAAACCTGAAATGCTTTGAAAGGACAAAAGCATATATCTCACTGAGCACCTACCAACTGACAAAGACATTATCTTGCTGAATCATGCATTTATTCATCTATTCCATGACAGCCTGCTAATTATTAGACAACTCAAAATAACCAAACTAAACAATGTTCCTACATTTTGTAGAGCTTACAACTGAGTATGGAAGACACACTTAAAAATAATCAACTAGGGCCGAGGAGATAGCTCAATAGAATAAGTGCCTGCCTGGCAAGCACAGGGTCCTGAGTTCAATCCTGAGTACCATATAAAAAACTACTTTTGATTCCAAGCAGAAAATAATGTTATAACAAAAAAGCCCTCCTGCTGCAATAGCTTCTTAAATATGAGAAAGTTATAAAATCATATTTTACCAGCCTAAGAGTGTTTTTATAAAAATTAGGGTAGGATGAACTCAAATGCCAGGCAGTAGACAACCATGCCAAACTCTGCAGTAGATGAAAGGATGAAGGAAATCCTTGAGACAGAACAAAAGGATCCTACACAGAAACATAAAAATGCAGAAAGAAATAAAGAATAAGAATGGACTAATATCTGTACTGATATGAGTAAATGCTACCTTGACAAAGAAATAATAAACTATCTCATAGAAATTTTTGCAATACATGACAATGACCAAAAGAGAGATAAATACAATTAAGATGTTTTAAGATATTATTGGTTATAGGGATATGCCAAAATAATAATTTGTATTACAGTAAACTAATGTAGAAATGCATTTTATTATCTCTAGAGAAATCTTTAATGGTATACCAAAGAACAGATAAATAAAAAAGTACCAAAAGAAAAACACTAAGTGAAATAGTATTATTAGTAGTACAAGTATTATTATCATTTAAAAGGAGTTCAGGAGATTGAACCAAGAGCCTCATATGCTACCCCTCAATCTACCACTAAGCTACAACTTATGCCTCCAACACATTTTTAAATCAATCACAAAGAAAGTAAGAATGACTCTCAAGAAGAGAATAAAGTTGGGAGATTTACACTTATTGCTTTAAAACTAAAGTGACAGTAATTAAGACATTATGGGGCTGACATCAGGAAAGACATAGATCAATAGAATGGAACTGAGAGCCAAACAGCTTGATAGTTGTTTTAAAGTACTGAACATAGAGTCATCACATAGCCCCACCTATCCCTTTTCTAATTGTATGCTCAAAGGAATTGAAAGCATATATCCTTTTATATAGATGCTTTATAACAGCCTTATTTGTAATAGTGAACAAATGGAAATAATCAAAATGTTTATCCACTAATGAATAGATTAAAAATGTATTATATACACTCATGGGGCATTTTTCCACATAAAAATGAATAAAAGATTCAGATGCACTACAGGATAGATGAGCCTCATGAGCATCGCGTTACTTGAAAGATGCCAGACACAAAATATTACATTTGTTGATTTTTTATTCATGTGAAATGTTCAGAAGAGGAAAATCTACAGAGATAGAAAGTAGATTAATGATTAACACAACAATATGCAATGCATTAATTATTGTAACTGTCTGACTAACCTGTTTTGAAACTGTCTCATTGCTATTTTTATCTGGTTTTCTCATTAAAATGAATAAAAAAACAATAAAGTAGATTAATGAATTCTGTGGTCTTGAGGTAAGGGGAAAATTGGAAGAAACTAATGGGCATACTGTTGTTATTGGGAATATTAAAAATTGATAAAATTAGATAAGAGTGATAGTTTCACAACTCTTTGAATATGCTAAAAATTATTAGATTGTACATAAAATCATGATTATAATAGTATGGAAAGTGCATACCAATAAACCTGTTTTAATTTTAAAGTTAACGAATTTATGCTTATAAAAGCTTATATTTAAGAAACAAAAGGACACACCAAAATATGAGGGTTTTTTTAAAGAAAAGAAATAATCAAAATAAGCCTGTGTGTCCTAATATCAAATAAAACAAATTTAAATGCACTAAGAATTATTAGAGAAAGAGGGCAACTTTTCATAATGAAAATATGTAAAAATGTTTCAAAATTTTTATAATGGTAGAAAGGCTAATATCTTCAATAATATCACCTAGGGCTGGTGAGATGGCTCAGTGGTCTAAAGCACCTACTTAGAACAAGCTTAGCAA
>NDGM011192737.1:0-16823 GCA_002564305.1 Octomys mimax | reverse complement strand
ATATATATATATATATATATATATATATATATACACACAAACTAGGACTATAACCCCTATTCAACCCTGCTATTCTCCTGTGTATTTTTCCAAAAGATCTGAAAACATTGTATCATGGTGATATATGTATACCCATGTTCATAGCAGCACAATTTGTGATAGCCAAATCATGGGAACAACCAAGATGCTCATCACCTGAGGAATGGATAAGAAAGATGTGGTATTTTTATACAATGAAGTATTACTCAGCTGTAAAGAAAGACAAACTTGAGGACTTTATAGGTAAATGGATGCAACTAGAAGCTTTACTCCTAAGTGAGATAAATCAGACCACATGTGTAAATATCATATGGTCTCCCTATTGTAAGAACCTGAAAGAATAAATGAAATCTGAAAGGTATAATAAAAAAGAAAGTGAGTATAAGGAATAAACAAGGAAGATGAGAGAAATGAGAAAATATAGGGGAAAAAGGGGTCAAAACCATGCAAATATATGACACAGGATAGCTGAGATGATTGTGTTACTAATTTCCATCAGTTTGTTGTTTTTGTTTTTCATTTTATTTTGTCTTTTTTTTATTATGGGGTCTACAGAGTCTCACTACACAGATTGGACTCATAGTGATTCTCCTGCTTTCAGCCTCCCAAGCCCTGGGCTTACAGGCATGTGCCACCTTTGCCTAGTCTCAGTCCCTATCTCAGCGTTCCCCGAGGTGGAGCCAGCATGGCACGCTGGGGATCAAACCTAGTCACTGTGCCTGCCTAAGCAGGAGCTTTGTCCTCTGAGCTGTCTGGCCGGCCCTTCCATCCATTTTTTGAAAATAGCAGTTAGTGTTTAAAATTTTCACTTTGACTTAACTCTATATGCTACTGTCTGCAATCTGAGCAACAACATTGAAGGCAAAAATGTGCCATACAGACACCATGGTTTAATTCGTCTCATCCTGTTCTTCTAAATGTGTACTGTTTCTAATGTCTTATCAATTATTATTATACTCTCTTTAAAATGAATTTAAAATGTCAAGAAAAATATTAAGGTTTATTGAAAGTAAGTGTTAAGCGCTAAGCAGATAGCTCAGTGGATTAAAGGGCTTCCTAGGCAGACACAGGGACTAGGCACGTGCTTGTAATTCCAGAGCTTGGGAGGCTGAAAACAGGAGGATCACTATGAGTCTGATCTATGTAGTGAAACCCTGTAGACTCTGTACTAAATACAAAAAAAAAAGCATCAATTTTCAATCATTTGTCCAATCTTTCAAACCTGTATCTGTTAATCTGAGCAACAGATTTGATGATAAAAATGCATAATATAACAACCATTCTTAACTTGCTATTCTTGTTTTGAAAATATGTACTATATTTATTGTTGTATGTTACGCTGTATTTGTTATTTGTTGTTGCTTGTGATATAGGTTTCACTCTTTAAAATTAAAGCAAATTTTAAAAAATAATAATAAAGTCAGGTAGAAAGAGATTACAAATCTCCCTATAATGAATATAGTCATTGTGTATATCAAAACTGTACCAATAAAATTGATTTTTAAAATTAAATAAAAGAAAGCAGAAAAAATGTGACAAGGACATAGTGTCTTCCGTGGTATATAAATGCTAATCAACAGGTAGGAATAAAATAATTTGAAAGCTATAAAGTTTTTAAAAATATTTTTGTTGTATAAATAATCAAGTAGTAACTAAATAAATGAACTAAAAGTTAAAAAAATAAAAAAGATATTGTTGAAAACTCAAGTTTTAAGCTTCTGTCATCCCTGAAGCTCTCTCCAGTCTTTCACAGCTCATGTATTTTCTTTCAAGAAGTGACTATTAGGTGTCATGGTGGAGTGCTCAGATTTTAAGCATCCTGACATGTGTGATCTGGGGTAAGTTACTTCATCTCTCTGTGCTTCTGCTTGATTTTTTAAAAAGCAGGCAATGCCTACCTGGATAGGAATTCAGTCACAATCCTGGGCTGGCCAAATAGCTCAGCAGATTAAAGCACCTGCAAGCAGGCATGGGGGTCGGGGGTTTGCTCTGCAGGCCTGCTGTGCTGGCCCTGCCCCTGGGGTGCTCTGAGACAGTGATTGAGACTGGGCATGGTGGCACGTACCTGTAATCCCAGCGCTTGAGAGGTTGTAAACAGGCAGATCACCATGAGTCCCACCTAGTGGAAAGTAAGACCCTGAACACCCTGTAGACCCTTCCCTAAAATACATACATAAATAAATAAATAAATACAGTCACAGTCCTGTATACAAGACTCAGTGCAGCATGGAACATGTAACGGACAATATTTGCTTATTGTCTGTAATTGTTCTGTGTATATTATGAAAACTATCCATGCTTACTGATACAGAATGCTGCAATATAAAATGCTGCTGCAGCTTGCGTCTGGATGTCCCTCCAGAGCTTCCTGAGCTCACAGGTGGGGTATCTGGAGGTGGCTTGATCTAGGGGCTGTGCCACCAAGATTACAGGACTAAGTTCGCCCACTGATTAGCACTAGCACTGTTCCGCATGGCACCACCAAAAGGCTGCTAGCCTGTATGGGAGAAAAGGGAAACGTTGGTCGGTTGCCTCCTGCTTCTTGCTGCTCCTGATTTGTGCAGGCTTTGACATGAGCTGTGACTTCTCCTCTGCCAGGACCCTTTGCCACGCCACCCTGCCTTGGAGCCAGCAACTGTGGACCAAAGCCTCTGCAAACAGTAAGCTGAAATAAACCCCTCCTCCCTTCAGAAAAAGAAATATGGCACTCACACACAATAGAGTGTTGCTGTGGTGCAAAGAAGGACAAAGTTGAATTACCGGCAGGAAAATGGGTGAACCTTGAGATTATATTCGTAAGTGAAATAAATCAGACACACAGCTTAAATATCACATGGTTTCTTGTATATGAAAAACCAAAAATATAAAGAGCAAAATAAAAGTTAAATAATAGAAAACAGAAATACATCTTTCTCAAAGAGGAAGGCAATCAAGAGATGGAGAGATGGGGAAGTAAATTAAATGAAGGAAGGTATTAAGATGGGTGGTTACCTAGGTTCTGCTTTGATTTGATGTAGGGGATTGAATGCAGGGCCTTCACACTGAGCTAATTCCTCAGCCATGTTTTGTTTTTTTTGTTTTGAGACAGTCATGTAAAATTGCTGAGTTGCCCTGGATGAGCTTGAACCTGTGATCCTCCTCCCTCAGCTTTCTATTGTACTGAGATGATAGGAATGTGCCATGCTGCCTGGACTTTGGGTTCATTTTTAAAACAGAACATGGGTTGCTGGTGCCCAGACCCTCAGTCACACAGAGCCCCATGCCTCACGCAGGCTGGGCGTTAGTGATTTCCTTGAGAATAGCAGAGAGTTCAGTAGAACAAAGCGGATCTGTCCCAAATCTTGCTAATTCAGATTGGGCAGGGCATTAGTCATTAAGCACTGGCAAATGACCGATTGTCTGTCACAGCTGTTTGCAGCTCTATTTGAATGTAGAACACGCAGCAATGACATTCGCAGTTCCTGGTGGTAGCATACTTCTTGCCATCAGACCCCTTTTATGATCAATTTAGACAGAGATTCCTGGAGACTGCTACTTCCTCCCTGGGCAGGAGAACACCACCATCCTTCAGTTCCAAGGACCAGATTTTTCCATATGTGCTAACTTTCTTTTGACTCCATGATGGCTTTGAAGCAAAAGGAGGCACTTCACAGACTGCCAGGTATGCAAGAATTAGAACACATCTGGGCAGCTGTGGGAAGGAGTGAACAACCTTCTGGAGCAGAGATGTGAAAAAGAAGAAAGCAATCAGATATTCAGGATGTGACAGAAAGGTCCCTACCTTGACCCACAGGATACTGGATAAGACTTCGTACACAAGGTGCTTCTTCTGAGAACTGGAATCTTTAAAGATCAAGCTGTGATATCTGAACCCAGTCGCAATGATGAACAGACTTTTTCTGACTATGAACACGTGCTAATAAAAAAAGAGAATAAAAAGAATTGGATTGAAATTATCTGTGCTGAAAAGAAAAGCCTGCCTTCTCTAGGGCTGGTCAAATAGCTGAGTGGATTAAAGTACCTGCAAGGAGGCACAGGGGCCTGAGGTTCAATGCCTTGGCCTGCCGTGCTGGCCCTGCCCCAGGGGTGCACTGAGATGGCAATTGAGACTGGGTGTGGTGGCGCGCACCTGTCATCCCAGCTCTTGGGAGGCTGTAAACAGGCCGATCACTATGAGTCTGATCTAGCAGTGAGACCCTGAACACCTTGTAGACCCTTCCCTAAAATGCAAGAGAGAGAGAGAGAGAGAGAGAGAGAGAGAGAGAGAGAGAAAAGCCTGCCTTCTCTATTGTGGGGGATGTTTTGCATCCAACTGTACTTATTAGTTAAAACCTGCTCTTCCTCAACAAAATTCACCTAGATGTTAGTGTTGTCATGACGAGGTTGGACCCCTGAATCTCAAGCTGGGCTGACCTAGCTCCTAGGGGACTTTAATTTTTCACAGTTAGGTATGGTGCGCCAGCTGCAGTCAGGGCCCAAGAGGTAGGGCCTAAAGATGCCATCCAGCACCCCACAATGCACAGGGCGTGCACACATGCACACACACACACACACACACACACACACACACACACATACCCGATTCAGCCAAAATGTCCACAGCACTCACCCAGAGCTGAGGATCAGCTAGACCCGGATCCTATCTCAGCTACTTTTGAGCTAGATGATTTGGAGGCAACTCCTTAACCTGGCAAAGCACGAAGCGTGAGAGCTAGGGTGTTAGAGAGCCTATCCCGCCGAGCCGCTGTGAAGGGCAACTACTGCCCTTCCTTACAGGGGTCACCCTTTAGCAATATTTGTTGGCTAAGAATATTGCAGTGAGCTAACGCAGTTAATCCTCATACATAACCAAGAAATTGGAAGTGTTAGCATACGGCCCTCCCTGGGGTGGTTGCGCATCATCCAGAAGGCTCAGGATGTCGGACCACAGTCTAGTCTCTAGGTCCAGAAAGAAGCTGCCTCCTTCCTAGAAGGACTGGAAGCCACCTCTCATCTAACTAGAATCCAAGATAAGGGGAAATCATGTTTTCTTTTCTTTTTTTTTTTTTTTTTTCTGGTACCAGGAATTGAACTCAGGACCTTGTGCTTGCCAGGCAAGCGCTTATTCTAATGAACCATCTCCCAAGCCCCAGAAATCATATTTTCAACACAAAGTCTTTACCCATCTGGTTTGTAACAGGGACTCTGGTGTCTGCTGTTCCTAAGCTGATGGGGCCACCAGCTCACCAGGATGATCACACTGTGGAGCACTGTGGTGTAGGCCTGTAACCCAGCACAGTGGAAGGCTGGGACGGGAGGACAACGACCTCAGGTTCAGCCTGGAGAGCTCAGCACTTGTGAGATACTCAAACTAAAACATACAAAATGTCTGGGGATGCAGCTCACTACAAAGACATTGGGTTCAATCCTCCATACCACAAAGATCAGCCACTATGGACTGCAGAGCACCGGGGGTCTACAGGTGAGTCCGGACTAGAGGCATTGTCCGCTTTGGAATTTGTGGTCCTCTTTTGTGTTAGAAAGCAAATCTAAACTAAGAGCAAGCAATCCAAGAAGCCATCGGAGCCTTAGAGGAGTGGAAGATAAGCTAGGGGAACCCCATGCAGCATGGGAGAAACACTAGGAACAACAGAAATAGCCAACAATGGAGAACCGAGGGCATACAATGTATCTACGGCAGTTAAAATCACATTTCTGAAAATTGTTTATTACGTAGGCTTTTTTTTTTTTAGTACAGGGTCTACAGGGTCTCACTATGGTGCACCACCACACCCAGTCTCAATCGCTGTCTCAGTGTGCCCTGGGGATGGGGCCAGCACAGCATGCCAGGGATCGAACCCCAGCTGCTGTGCTCTGCCTAAGCAGATGCTTTAGTCTGCTGAACTATCTGGCCGGCTCTCATAGACTATTATTCGTTATACATTTCTGAATGAAAAAGCACACTGTGATCTGATTAGAGAGTGTACTAGAAATCAAGAGGGTACTAGAAATCAAGCCTACAGCTTTTAAGCTGAGCTATTGACACAGATCTTTTTTAAATCAATCTATCTATCATCTATCTATCTATCTATCATCTATCTATCTATCTATCATCTATCTATCTATCATCTATCCATCTATCTGTATCCATCCATCTATCCTATCCTATCTATCTGTCTACCCATCATGTATCTATTTCTTCTTTACACTTTTTTGTGGGTTCCCAAATTCCCTACAAAATAAGAATGTAGGATTTTCACACTAGGAGCTAGAACACAATATTTTTTTAAATTTAGAAACAAGGTCTTGCTAAGTCATTAAGTGGACAGGCTGAGCTCCAGCTTGTGGTTTTTCTGCCTCAGTGTCCCAGCACGCTGGGGTGACAGGTGTGCACCACCACACCTGACTCCTGAGTCTTTTTCTAGAGCAGAGTTTGCATTGGCTTCTGCCCAGCCAACAACAAGAGCTGGGCCCCGAAGGCCTGCTGTGGTGATGCTGCCCCACCTCGTTATGCAGCTCCTGTTGTCTGAGTCACAAGACATGCTGCTGCCACACGTCCTCTGTCTCTAGATTCTCCTATCCTTTATGACTTGCTAAATACTAGCAGCTTATCTTCATGACCCTTGTGCCATCTTGTCCCTCACCTGTTCCCCAGACTCAGGAAAAAGCGGCGCCACCTCAGCACGACACCCATCTACATCTCTTCCTGGCCTAAATCACCACTATCTTCCTGCTCAAAATATACATTCTTGCCCCACCCCCACTCCTCAGCTGTGGGTACAACTTCCCCTTGCCCTTAGTGTTGGGTTTAAATTCTGAGAGACATAGGACACAGCTCTAATGCCTCTTCTTTTCTTCTTTCTCCTCCCCCTCCTTCTCGACCTTCTCTACCTCCTCCTTCCCTTCTTCCTTTTCTTCGTCCTCCTCCTCCCGCGCTTCGCTTTTTCCCATTAGTAAAGCACGGATGCTTGTCTTTTTCTTTCCACAACAGCTGTGCCTGACCTGGGCTCCAGCGGCTGCCCTTCCTCAACCTGGTGACTCCCCACCCCGTGGCCATCACATGGCCCCCATCCTGGTGGCCGTGAGCACGCAAAGGCAAATTTCACTTATGAATCATCTCCGAGGCTCACTAGGACCACGTGGTGTTTTGCAAGACTGCTTAACATTTAACGCCATGGCAGTGGGACAAGTATATTTTAAATCTAAAAGCAAACCGTTCAGTTTTTAGAAAAATTAATTTTCCAGTATCATATACCAGGAGTGTAGTAACAGATGTCCCACGGGTATAGTAAAACGTATACTCATTAACTATATGTAAATCCAATTATTTTTAAATTGCATCTATATCCAATAGCTCATTATCCCACCAGCCTTGGCCATTGCTGAAGGCCAGCTCTCAGTCCAGAGTGAGGAAGGGCCAAAGGTTAAGGTGAGATGTGGATTTCTACTGCATACATTACTCTGAAATTTTTTCCTTAATTATAATTCCAAGTGATGCTTATCTTTAGAAATGAAATGATTGTGAATATTAAAATGTCAGTAGAATCAAAGCAGCCTCTTTCTCTCAAATATCCACCAAGCGCTTTTAACTGAATATATACTTTACGAAGTAAATGGTTGGGTGGTCATGACTAATATTTCTTAAGCTTCATCTGAACTATTTTCACTGATGTTTGCTTTGATGATACTTTATGTAACATTGATATATTCAATGATCTCTCCAGCTAACTTTCGCAGGATGAGTACTAATATTGCATTTTAAACTTTTGGTGAACTTTGGAAATAATTTAATTAGTGATGCTTTTTGTATTTTAGGGAAGGGTCTACAGGGTGTTGGCCTCCCAAGAGCTGGGATTACAGACATGTGCCACCATGCCCAGTCTCAACTACTGTCTCAGTGTGCTCCAGGGGTGGGGCCAGACAGCAAACCCAAGGATTGAACCCCAGGCCCCTGAGCCTGCTTGCAGGCACTTTATTCTGCTGAGCTATTTGGCCAGCCCTAGTGGTGCTTTTCTCATAGGAATCTAACAATAAGCATATGTGTAATGATAAACTACTAAGTTGTGTAGAGTGAAGAGACTTCATTAAAAGGACCATTGAGTGAGACTCCATCCATAGCCCAGAAGGATGGCCCTGATGGTTCCCTTCAGACAGAACAAGTTGGAAACTCATGTGGTTTGGGATGCTTGCCGCAGATCCCCAGTGGGGGTTCAGCTTAATTGTGTCACCATGATGGCCTGGGACTGTGTTCCTTGTGGAAGTGTGACCTTTGATACTATGTCTGGTCCCTTCCCTTCCCTTCTGGTCCTGCTCCCCTGCTCTGCTTCCTGTCTACCGCAAACTAAGCCACTTGGGTCCACCATCCCTTTCTGCCATGATATTGCTATCTTGGAGCAGCTGGTGCTGGAATGAGGCGCCTAAAACCATGAGCCAAATAAGTCCCTCGTCCTCTAAGCTGTGGCTGTGAGGTATTGCATCCCAGCCACAGGGAAAATGACCATTACTGCACTGTGGAAGGGAGATCTGACCCGAGCTCTGTCAGGCCTCTGCTTTTCCCATGGCCCCGGTTGGTTGCCCTAATTAAACTCCTAAATCCAAGCTGAACAGAGAAGTTGTTTGGTTTCTGAGGAACCTAATCACTGTCTTACCCCTTCTCTGAGCTCTTCTATCACCTGGAGAAAAGCACAATGACTTTGTCTTCTCTTGGGGGGGCCTCTGATTAAAATAAGACCCCCACCTTCCTGCTTTTCAGATGGAAACCCATACAGCCAGTTGTACCACTGGCCAGACCAATACAGCTGCCAAAAAACAAGACAAACAGTGTCACCTACATTTACTCCAGGGCTGCCCACTCCACCAAGGGGCCGCCATCATTGTAAACAATAATGGTGGCATAAACAGGAAGCCTTGGCAGGCAGCCAGATTTCCCTGGAGAACCTGCTTGCCAGTGAGACCAGCATCTGCATTCCTCCACTTGGGAAGTTCTCCAAATCTATCTAGATAGAATAGTGCAGATGGTGTCAACATTTTCAAAGCAACACAAAAAAAACAAAGGATTGTCATGCAGGCCCCACTGGGGTGGCAGAAGTGCTACCTCTTGGGAGGGATCTGCAGGGCTGCCTCCCGCCTTCCCAACCCAAGTCCCTCCCAGAGCATCCCACTCATCATCCCTCAGAGCTCTTGGGACCTCAGTGGCCCATATTAAAGTGCTATTAAAGGGCGCATTTTGCAGCAGGTGGATTTTTCATAATCATTTTACATGGGTCTGTTTAAGATGTGAAAAAGCTGTTCCTGCATCATTTGGTGACAGAAGTTGGAGCAATAAAAAAAAGCTCTTAGATCACCTCATCCATCCCTGCTGGATCCTCTTGTAGAGCATCCAAGTGGACTTTTATAATGAATAAAATGGCTACTTCTGCCTGAGAGAAATCATTCCTCCATCTAACAAAGGACCACAGGTAAAGACTTTTCCAGCTCCCAAACAAACTTTTCCTCTCATAACTTCAATCTGAAAGCTACATGTTCCTAAGTAAAGTGACCTTGTTGCCACACATGGTGCAGACACTCCCCTCCTGGCTGGGCCAACTGAGCCTAGAACTGGGGGTGGGATGGTGTGGCCCAGGTGGCCACCAAGTAGGCATAGTGACTCTGGTGCTAGGATCCTGGCCTAGAAGGACTGCTTTGTGATGACTAAATCATGCTCACAAAGAATGCATGCTATGGCTTAGATCAAATATGTCCCCACAAAACATCCAGTGCTCAGAGGTGGGGCTTGGGAAATTTGATTGGCCATGTGGGCTGTGCTCTTCAGTGGAGCCATCCAGGGATAAATTCAAGGCTGAATATGCTCTACAAGCTAGGTCTGGACAAAGCCCCGAAGAGGAGAACATGGTGGCAGCGTGAGGAGGCCTGAGGCTGCAGTGATGGAGCCCAGCCTGGAGGAGGAAAGTGGTGCCCCTAACATGCAGAGTGGCGACGGGCGCTGGGCCGAGGGATGAAGGTGCACAGCTTATTCAAAATGAGAAGAGGAAGGAGAAAAATATAAAAAGAGAAGGCAATTGCTTTGAGCTCTTTGCCAATCTGACTGAAAGATACTGCACCCTCATTATCAACATACCTTTCAGTGTGAAGAGGCAGTCACCGAAAGACCTAGTTAAGGAAAATGTTGGTGACATACATGGAGCTCTTAATGGAGGCTGAAGGAAAGCCAAGGGGATGGGCCAGGGTTGAATCCAAGGTGGAAGAAAGCATGAGAAAAGGTCCTGAAGTTCTAAAAAAGCATAGTTTGAGTGGAAGACCCCAGAAAGTCAAAGAAGATCCTGATGGTGAACTTGCCAGGAGAGCAATGAAATGTCAGGAAGACCTACAAGTGCAGCATTTGTAGCAAATCTGGATTATAAAGTTGGCTGGAAAAAAAACTGAAGAAAATATCTGGTGTGGCTGGTGTGGTGGTCTAAGGAGGCATTCTGGAGGATAAAGATGGGAAAAGTTGTGGAATAGTCACTAGGACTTTTGAACCACTGAAGCTGTGCAAGATCTATGTTTGATGGACAGCTGCTATTTAATAGAACAATGCATGTCAAAATGGATGAGAGGGCCTTACTAAAGGGAAAAATTTTTCCCTCCTGAACATTCAGAGCAAAGTGCACATGGATTTGGTGATACTGTTATGGGATTAGGACCAGGAAGGCAGCCTGTGGATGCCAATTGTCTGAACAAAGACATTGGAGTGGAAAACCTGGGACCTGCAAGAATGGGAATGAAAGGCATAGGATTAGGAATAAATAAAATAGCCATCAAGGGCCCCTTTGGTGGTGCCATGGAAAACATGGGGTGAATAAATGAAATCCTAAGTAATGCACTAAAGAGAGGAGAGATCATTACAATGCAAGGAGAAGTAAGATGAGGAAGAGGAGGAGGAGGAGGTGGTGGTGGAAACAGCACCTCTGGGATTGAGAGGATGGTCCCTGGCATTGACCTCATTGGGGGTGCCCACATGCAGGGCATGGAATGTATGGGCACATGCCTGGGTCACAACATGAATTGTGTTGTGAGCTCTGAGATCAGGCACATGGGCCTGGTCATGGGCGACATGGGCTCTGGTATTTGGTGCATGGGCCCACTAGTCCTTGACAACATGGCTTCTAGCATTGAGTGAATGGACCAGACCATGGAGGAGACTGGGTCTGGAGTTGACTGCATGGGTTCCAGCATGCATTTCGATCTGAAGAACATGACCATGTTCATTGGCTGTGTGGGGCCCAACCATTGAGTACATGGATCCTACTATTGAGCACCTGGCCATGGGTGGTAGAGCTGGTGCCTGCTTTGACTACATCATCATGGAAACCTTGGAAAAAGCCTCAACAGTTTAGTGGAGCTAGAAGCCATGCTCTTGGTGTGGCCGAGAAGGCAGACTAGATATCTGTGAGAAATATTGCATTGATTTTACATGGAAAATGCTAAAGGACAAATTCGATGAATGTGCTGTGCACTGACATCAAGATAGAGAACAGAAGGTCCAAGGGGTGCAGTGTGGTTAAGTTTGAGTTACCAGAGGTGGCTGAGAAAGCCTGCCAGATGATGAATGGTGTGAAGCTGAGCTCCTCTGAGACTGATGATCAGATTGACAGAAATACTTAATTAGTTGCCTTTTTAAATTTTATTGTGTCTTAATTTGGTACAGGGTCTTGCTATACAGCTTGGACTCACAGTGATCCTCCTGTCTCAACCTCCCCAGAGCTGGGATTACAGGCATGCACCACCGTGGCTGGAATCAGTGGTGGACTTAGTGTGCCTGGGTCAGGGCCGGCATGGCATACAGTACCAGGAATCAAACCCAGGTACTTACTCTTGCCAGGCAGATGCTTAGACCACTGAACTATCTCCCTGGCCCAGTAGTTGCCTTTTTAAACATCAATCCCAGACCTCTGAAATTGTATTTTGTTTTTCTTAACCACTTAAATTTGTTGCTTGGATGCATAAAAATATTTTAAAAATTCAGTTGCTTTTGGGGGTAATTTGAATTACATTTTTTAATGACTGGGGCTTTCATTTGACTGTTTGCACTGAGATTGCAATGTGCACAATTTTTTTTGTAGTTGTGGCATCTTGTTGGTATCAAATATGACAGATAATAAATACCAGTTTCTGGAAAAAAAAAAAAAAGAAGAAGCTGAGGCCTGGTTGAGGTTGTCAGTGGGACAGAATCTGGAGGGATGTGTTCTTGCCCCCAGCTGCTCTCCCCTTTCTCTGATTCCTGCCCGCCATGAGGTGAGCAGATTTCCTCCATCCCCACACCCTGCCACCCTGATGTTCTGCTTTGGAACCAGCTAACCATAGACGGAGCCTCCAAACACTCTGAGCCAAAAGGAACCTCTTTTCAACTTGTAGGAAGGTGTCATCTAGCTTGTCCCAGCAAGAGGAAAGTGACTAATATATCCACCAGGAAAATCAGCCTCTCTAGTCCTCCAGTGACCTTTGGAAGGAAGGGAAGGAAGGACTTGGGTCTCTGTAAGATCTTACGGCTCACCATGTGATCTGGTATACAGGAATTAATAGTGAGGACACCCAGGTACCAAATCTGAGTCACCTCTAACAAGACCCTAGGTTGTCCCTACCCCACCACAGGTAGGAAGCTCTGTCTGCACACCTGGTTCTCAAACCTGGCTGCAGAGTAATTCCCCAGCTGCTTTGGTGACATTAGATGACCAGATCCCAGGAAAGCTTACCTGCTTGGTCTGGGAAGTGGCTGTTCATGGAGTATTTTAAAAGCTCTGGTGTTTAGCTAAGGAACAGAACTGCTGTGAGACATGACTCCACCCTCAGAGCACCCAGGAGCTATGGACCACACCCACCTCTTGCACGTGTACTGAACCCCACATTCCCCTGAGTCCTGCTCTTTCTGCACAGTCCTTGCCTTGATCTCCCTTGCACAGGGAAGCTCAGGAGGATCCAGGGCTTCAGGCTGTCTCTGCTTGCTTGCTTGCTTGCTTGCTTGATTGATTGATTGCTTTCTTGTTTGCTTGCTTGCTTGCTTTAAAATTTTGAGACAATGTCTCCCTGGGTTTCCAGGTTGCCCAAGCTGAGCTCAAACTTGCAATCCTCTTGCCTCAGCCTCCCAGTGTGCTGTGATTACAGATGTGTACCACTGTATGTTGCTTGTCTCTGTCTTTCATAGCTGTATCCCTTGGTAAGCATACTGACGTGATCAGTGGGCATGCCAATCTCTAAAACGAAGTAACCCCTCTCTGCTGAGTCTAGGTTGAGGGTAAGAAGGTAGGGCAGAGATGACAGATAGAATCCTCCTGCCTCTTTGCCACCCAAAGAACCATGACCTTAACACTAAAGAAATATCTGTAAAAGCAAAGCTGTTCCCAAGGGGCAGGTGAGATGCTGCTGTACACCAGCACAGAGCCTCAACCAAAGATGGAAGGGTGGAAAAAAGCTGCACATTAATTGGCAGCTGGGCCAGGAAAGGAAGTCACAGTCAGAAAATGCCCTAGGAAGCAGGGTTGGGGGCCTGTCTTGCAGATGCCTTCCAGGCAGTACTGAGGTGTGTCACCCAGACACAAAGACATGAGAATTGTGACTTGACATTAACCAGGGGCCACCATCCCACTGGAGACCCAACTCTATCTGGGCCTGACCACAAGGCACAGTCCACTGAGCTTCCTTGGTCTTGTCCCCTTCCCTCCTCTTCCCTCCACACCCATCCAGTCAGTGGCTTTCATTGTCTCCTGCTGTTGGACTTGTCAAAAACTAGTGGGACACTTGTCCATCCCAACTAGATTGTCATTAGAGAATAGCACTGGGCCATTGTCCTTTTGCTAAAATTGTAAGCACCATGGTCAGCTTCAAGATCGCTCATGGAGGTGAAGTGATTTTCCAGTGTGACCTTTACCTCACAGGTGGCTTTGCATTCACAATGCAATGTCTAGCTTTTATTTGCTATGGAGCTTTACTTGTTTAGAGTCCTTGTTCATCATCATCCATGTAGGCACCTTTCTTCTTTTGTGGTGATCATACTAACCAAAGCATAAGACTGACATAGCTATATGCAGAAGGATTTGCAGCTGAACCACCAGTCTTACCTGAGTCGAGGTCACCCTTATATGTGTGCTGGAGGCAATGAGGGTCTCCTTCCAGTCAGAGCCCAGGTCTGCATCCTGGAGAGCTCCTCTGATGTGCACAAGTGCTGTGCTGTGCTGCTCCTGGCTTGTACTTATTTTAAAGAGAGCTTGACCTCTGCAGTGAGGGACCCCAGGACCAGCACTATGGCACAACCTCACACATCACACTCCCTGCGAGTCCCTCAATGCCCTATTGTGTATTTGACACTTTCTTTCTCCTAGAGTAGCTTTCTATCTTTTCCTACTTGACATTTATTTACTTGTATGTTGAGACCCTATCCAAACAATACTCTTTGCCTAAATTTATTTTTCCAGCACTGAGATTGAAGTCAGACCCTTCACATTGAAGTACATCTTCCCCACTTTTTTGTTTTTAGATAGGTCCTCTCTAAGTCACTAAGTTGCTCAAGCTGGGCTTGAACTTGCATACTAGCACCTCTCCGCATAAGATATTTTGCATTCCATGGGCTCCTCCTCCAGGAACCCATCACACTTCACTCACACTCTTAGGACATAATGTGTTGTGTGCGAAGCTGCCTAGGATAGTAAATCTATAGCCTGCAGAAATAAGCAGGTCACTTTTGCAGCTCTTGAAGAACCAGCCGAACAGTGGAAAAGTGGGAAATTATATGATTTCATCTAGTTTTGATCTCTGGAAAGGTTGGAATAAAGAATTCCCAGACTCTTGTCAATTTATAACTATTTGGTTGCAAAACAAAGAACCTGGGTCTGGTAGAGTTCAACATGAAGAGACTGTGCTGAAATGTTGCAGGTGGATGCCACATTTTCAGGTAGAACATCAGGAGCAAGTCCCTAAGCTGGGCCACAGGAGGGGATGAGAATTTCATGCTCAACCTTCATCTTTATCTTGTACCCAACACTGCTTAATCCCCCATTTTCAGATGTGACTCGAGAGCAACTTCCTCAGGACATGACTGGGTACAGCCACCATGGCCACACATGGGCTCTCTCCTATGCTTCCCTTGTGATTTACAGCCCTAAGTATGTTCATCTATAGTGAATCTTCTGGCTGCACCCATTCTGCAAAACTACCACCTGCATTTGAAACTTCTGTGGTGGGAAATACCTTCTGTGTCCCATCAAAGCTCAAAGGGCTGCTGCAAAAGTCACAAAGATCTCTAATCAGAGGAAAGATTCTCTAAACAAGGCAGCTAAACAAGGGAGATTTGTCTATGTTTACATTGTTGAGGACACTGAAAGTTTGGGGGAAACTCAGAATGATGGCCTTGGCCAATAGCATAACTTGGATCTAGATGCCCCTCGCCAAAACCTCATACACTCATGGTGGGGCTTTTTGGAGGTGGCTGGATCTAGGATGGTTTAGCATAGTTCTGTGTGTGGATAATGGAAGCCCTGCCCTTGTGGGGGTTGTAACAACCAATAGGCTTTTAGGCTGGATGGAATACAAGAGAGAGAGGCAAGGCAGGGCTGCTGCTTCTGTTTGCTGCTTACTGCTGCTCCTTCTGCTTCCTGTCTATCCTGCTATGGACTGTTTCTCATCTGCAGTGCCCCTCTTCCATGCCACCCTGCCTTGTAGACAGACAGATACGGACAGAAACCTCTATAAACTGTGAGCCATCACAAACTTTGCTCCTTTTAACTTGTGGATGCTGAGTATTTTGTTTGAACAATGAGAAAAGTAACTAAGGTATCCAGTATAGGCTTAAGACCATGGAAGAAGCGCAGTCCCAGAGTGCTTGTCCAGCAATGTGTGAAGCCAACAGCTCCATTCCAGGACCTGAAAGCAAGGCTTCATCTAGATTGGAGAGGGAGAACTAAGAAGGATGCATTTTCCTTTTCTTAAAAGGGACATAAATAGAAATGAATGTGGAATCAACTATAGGTTGTAGATAGGATTTCCTCTGCTTTCCTTACACATTAGACCAGGGCCTTGAGAGGAAGGAGTGAGACCCAGGACATACCTCTGGTCAGGAGCCAAGTTCAAACCAAAACCTCAGTCTTCAGTGCTCTATCCAGTTGTCTCTTTGCTAATTAGCTTTCTGGAAATCTTTACTCTCTAAATTACCTCTGAAATAGCCTTGGCACAATATAGATTCCCAGTTGGTTTGGCCCACGGCTGGTCAAAATGGTATCAAGAAAGGCTAGCCCATAATAACTACATTTAACCATTAGTGTCAAAAATATGCTGTTAAATGTGTCTCAGGAAATTCTCAAACTCCTCCTATTTGGGCTTATTGGGCTCATTTACGGTATATTCATTTCTGCTAAGTACAAACTTAGAACTTAAGTGCTTCTGACTTTCTCAGATCCTACAACTCAACCTGCACTTTAGTTGATCAATACATTCAAGTGAGTCATTCTACTTGAGTGTGACATATAAAAAGGATCTTTGAGCTAGACATTGTGATGTACATTGTAATCTATGAAGCTGAGGCAGGAAGATCTCACATTTGAGTCAGACCTGAGCAACTCGGCAACCTAGAGCCTGTCTCAAAATTTGAAAAATGTAAAGGCAAGGCCAGATAGCTCAGAAGACTGAAGTACCTGCTTAGACAGGTGCAGGGACCAGGGTTTGATCCCCAGCATGCTGTGCCAGCCCCACCCCTGGGGCACACTGAGATGAGGATTGAGACTGGGTGTAGTGGCACATACCTGTAATCCCAGTGTTAGGGAGGCTGAAACAGGTGGATC
>NDGM011192722.1:0-17420 GCA_002564305.1 Octomys mimax | reverse complement strand
TTCCTTCCTTCCTTCCTTCCTTCCTTCCTTCCTTCCTTCCTTCCTTCCTTCCTTCTTTCTTCTCCTCCTCCCTCTCTTCCTCCACCTCCTCCTTCTTCTTTTTTTACACAACGTCTTGCCATGTAGCCCAGGCTGGCCTCGAACTTGAAGTGATCCTCCTGCCTCAGCTTCTTGAATGCTGAGATTACAGGAGTGCTCTACCACACTCAGGTTGCATTTTCAATAATGGAGAATTCTATGTAGGTGAGAGCTCCTTTCTCATTCTTTAGCTATCATGGGGAAGTTTATGAAAACAAATAAAACCAAATATGCTAGTTTTGATTACCATTGCCTAGGATTGCCCCAGGCTCCATTCCCTTCTGGTGATACAATAATTGGAGCTTGATTATAGTTTATCTGATTAACTGATTAGTCAATTAATTAAATTTTTGTGGTTGGGGAAATTGAATCCAGGATAACTCTCTCTCTGAGCTCCAGTTCCAGCCTTTTTTAGTTTTTAGTCAGACAGACTTGCCCAGGTTCCCCTGGAAGTTGGGATTCATCTGGTTTAGCATCCTGAGTAGCTGGGCTTATAGACCAGTATCAGTATGGTTAGCTTCTTCTTGAATGATGTAGGCTTCCAGCTGTGTGAGCAGAGACTAAAGTGGACTTGCAAAGTCCTGTCTGTTATAGAGTCCTAGCTGGCAACTGGATTGGAGCTTGTTTGGATGCTTACATAATGATAAGACTTTATTCCATCTTCAAAATAGCTTAGGTCATAGCTATCAGAGTCATTTTCACTTTAAAGTTAAGGAAACTTAAGCCAACATGTTCAAGATTACCAATTTAAAAGAAATCTTTTATTCATATATTTATTGGGTACAGGGCCTCACTACACAGCTCAGACTCATAGTGATTCTCCTGTCTCAGCATCCCCAGCACTGGGATTACAGGTGGGCACCATCACTCCTGGTTTCACTTGCCAGCACAGTGTGCTCAGGGTTCTGCAGTTGGCATGGCATGCAGTACCAGGTATAGAACTCAGGGTCTTGTGCTTGTCAGGCAGGTGCTTAGACTCCTGAGCTATCTCCCCAGCCCCAAGGTTACTGATATTGATAAATGAAGTTGAAGTACTGGCTGGCAAAAGATGGAATAATGGGTCTGCTACTTTCTCAGTCAAGGGAGCAGACAGTCTCCAAGTTGTGTTTCTGTTACCACATCCCTCCCCTCTCCATCCCCTTCCCACCCGCCCTCCACCTGGGAGGCCTGCATCTTCCTCATCAGCCTGTGCATCTCTCTTCTTGCTGTGTAATTACTAATCTGCTGTAGGCAATCAAGCTGTGTTTCCATCTCTCCTTTCCCTCCCCATCTCCCCTCAAGGGAAACCTTTCTGCGGGGAAGGTGACTCCTTCAGGGATTCACATTAACATCAACAACAGGGGTGTGGAGAGGGGAGAAAGGCATCAAACTCCTATGCAAATTGCAAATGACAAGGCATCTTCTGCTGCTGGTTTTGCTCTCTGCTATTTTAAGGGGCCTCATTTAGCATAATATTTGCATCATTTGTGTCTTACCCGATAATTAGAAGTAGAGACAAATTCTTCTTGTTCCCAGACTAAGGGCATTGGGGTGGAGAATAAAGGCAGCTCAAGAGATGGCTTTTAGGCAATAAAGTCTGTAAAAGTTCTTCCTGCAGCCCTCTGTCTCTTGCTAAAATCCTCCAACATCAGACATTCTGGACTGAGGTCATTGTTCATTTTTTGACTTCAGAGAGCCTGTGACCCCTCTGAAACTTGAAGCAGAGGTTGTGTTTATGGAATTGTTTGCCATTTTATCTTTTGTGTGGGGAGAAGGTGCATAGCTTTCATCAGTCTCTGTAACTTGTAAATTACAAATGATATGCAGGGGCATCTGTCTTATTTTCTCACAATCCATTCACCCCCATTCATGTTGATTTTCCTTTGGGGAAACCAACCCTTTTTTAGCTTTCATTTTATTTTAGCTCTGTCCAGTAGAACTTTCTAGAATGATAAATATTCAAGTCAGTTCAGTTCTTCTCCAAGAGCATTCAAGAACTACTTGTGCTAGAGGCTGGGGAGATAACTTGGCAGCTTAAGTGCCTGCCTGGCAAGCAAAAGGTCCTAAGTTCAATCTCCAGAACCCTGGTCATGTTGTGTGGGCTCGGAACTGGACATAGTGGCTCACACCTGTAATCCCAGCAGCAGGGAGGCTGAGACAGGAGGATCACTATGAGTCCGAACTGCATAACAAGACCCTATATCAAAATAAAATAAAATAAATTTCTTGTGCTAGACACAATAGGGGCAAGTGTCCATGATGGTCTACACTGTGACCAGCTTTCTCCTTAAATTCCTCCTCCTGCTTTCATTTGCTTGTCTTTCCAGGGCTATTGCAAAGAGTCAATGTCAGAGTACATTTAAATGCAAAACACCATTATCTTTCATTAAAAGGCCCATCACTACTAGCCTGTACACAAGAGAGTAATTATGTTATTAGGAGCCTCTTGACATATGGCCCAGGAGTGCCCAGACCTCCCCAGCACTCCTGCCTCCCTCTCCAGGACATCATCTCTGCTAGTGAGGGCAAAGCCAAGCTTGTGAACCCAAACTTGTCCTTGGGGTTGGGTTCCAAAGGATAAAGATAAAGAGGATTTTTGTTTGACATCTTTTCAGGTCTCTGAGTAGAATCTTACTGGCTTTTGGAAATCTACTTGTGGTCTTCCTCACCATTGGTTCTGCAAGACTGATGTGAAATATTTGTTTTCTTTCAGTACTGTTAAAAATTGTGACTCCCTATAAATTGTTTAATTGATTTTTAAAGGTTTAGTAAGTGCCAAGTCAGGAGTTGATGGCAGTTAAAAGTAGCACAGGCTTTGGAATTGGATGTAACTATGTTTATGCTTCTGTTGCTTATTCAGTGCATGATCATGGACATGTTGCTTAATCTTTGTAAGCCTCAGCTCTCCAAAGTGCAAATGGGGATAAATAATGTGGCAAATATTGTCTGTTCCTTGCCCAGTGTCTTAGCTACTTTTCTCATTGCGAGATAAAATACCCAGCATCCAAAGTTAAAGGAGGAAAGGTTTATTTAACTCACTATTTGTAGGGGTTTCACTCCATAATCCATTGCCTCCAAGGCAAGGTGGCACATAGCACTGGTGCAGTAGTTCATGGCAGTGGAAGACAGCAAAAGAAAAAAAGAGAGGAGAGACAAGATGTTTTGTCTTTTATGTTGTATGCAGGCTCCTCTTCCCTAGGCAGGCATAGCACTCACATCCATAATCCCAGCACTGGACCATGAATGAACCACAAACTCTAGATTCAACTACCTATGAAAAAGCCTGACTCCATGACTGTCTGAAGTTTTGTGGGGGACATCTGGACAAAAGCCATAACAAAATAATCATGACCCATTTCCTTTGCTCAGGTTCACCTCTCACTGTAAAGGCTGAACCCACCAGACATAGTCTCAACCTTCTGTGCAGTCAAATGTAACTGTGTGATTGATTTATGACTAAAGAAATAAAAGGAAGTTTAGTTCAGAGGATTCTGGATTGATTTTTTTCCAATACAAAAGAGAACAGTTCCTGAGGAGATCTTTTTTGTTTATAAAATTCTAACTTTGAAGTTGTTACTGTGTGTGTGTGAGTTGTCTTTACTGGAGACACAATAGCTACCTTGTGACTATGAAGGAAACTCCTGTGAGTGGAAAGCCAGCACTTCAAGGACTCTGAGGATGATAGAACGGAAGGATATAAAAATCTAGATTCTTGATGTCATCATTGAGATGCTGGACAAAGAGTGGCCTTATAATTTCCTTGTTAAGAATGTTGTGTTGACCACTGGTAGTCAAATCACCTCTTCAAAGCAGCTTGGTGTTACTGATGCACCAATCTCAGCCTCTCAGGTTGCTCTGAGGAATAAATATGATGACATGTGAGAAGTTCCCTGAGGAATCTCAAGAAAATGATGAGCACACAATAAAAACAGCAGCTTTGATTATTGAAAATAGTATCTATGTCCAGAGATTCATTGGTGAGAACTGAAGAAGCATTAGTAGTTTGTGTGGATTTTTCTTTTTTTGGCAGTGAATTTTTAGAAGTTTGTAATGTATAAATCATGGCCCTCTTATGCCTTCACTTCCCACTTGGATTTTGAAATCTTATCAAAAGGAAATCTTGGACCAGCTTAATTCAAGGATTCAGCTTAATCCCTCTCATTTTATAGAAAATGAAGTTGGCCCCTAGAAGAAGAAAGAGACCATCCAGAAGTCACATATCAAGTTAGTGGCAAATGGCAGCAAAAATCCATCATCCATGCTCAATTGTCTTTTACCTTCATTCCACAAGCTCAGTGGTTCTATGGAGGAAGGAAATAACATAAGATCATACGAGCAATACACTTGAAAAACTGGGGAAGCACATCACATGAGCAGTGATACTTACTGCATATGACTGAGTGTTTTGTTCCTTTGTCAAATGGGCATAGATGACCTACATAGAGTTCATAGTGGCCTTAGCTGGAGACCCTGTGACTAGCTAGATGGCACACTTATATTCATCGGTTTGTTATTAGTTTGAACAATTGATTGACTCACTAAAGTAAACTATTTGCTAAGTGCCTAGTATTAATTGTACATTAAAAAAGAACAAAAATAAACAAAAAGGGAAAGAAGAAAGGAAGAAAGAGAAAGAAAAAAAGAAGGAAAGAAGAGGAAAGAGAAAGAAAAAAAGGAAGAAAGAAAGAAAGGGAAAGGGAAACAGTCAAATACACACCAATGTTGTGCTGTTGAGAATGAGCTCTAGGAAGGCAGTGATTGAATGAATATGAGCAATGAGTAGATAACTGCAGTAATCTAGGTGAAAAAATGTAGGGGGCTTGGACCAGGTGGAGTTGTGAGAAGCATCCATCTTCTGGATACAGAGACTAAGACTTTTCATCAAGCATGAGTTCAGGATTTGTTTACTCCACCTTTCATAGATGTTCAGTTGTCTGGGGCCTGTGCAACTGGTATTCTCTGGCACTAAGTCTCATGGCTCCTCCAGGAGTCTGCACACATCAGACATGTCGGCACCAGGAGTTATTGCTGGTAACATCTTTAGTCTCCCGGCAGAAAGATCAGCAGACGCTTTTATCTTAATTGAGTTACATGGGGCACCATCATCCATACGTCTTGGCCAATTAACTTGGGACAAAATATGAGGATGATCATGGAAGGGAAGGCAGCCCCAAGCTGATAAATATGGATCAGAACAGACTGGTTGGAGTCTCTGAGGACTCATCAGACAGGAGGAGGGAGGGATAGAGGATTTGTCAAAGATGTTTTGGTGGAGAAGAGAGTTTAGAAGGCTGCCTTGTGGTGGGAGATTGATTTAGCAGTTGACCCAGTGGGCTGAGCCTTGCTGCCTAAGCCTGCCTTAATGGGAAAACATCACCTGCATGTCTCCGACTTGAGACATGGTTTATGCTACCAGACTTGGCAGAATATTGGGATCAGAATCCAGGAATCTACCGATGTCTGCAGAGAGACTTGTGTGGGCTGTTACAGCTGGATGTGAGATGGTGCTGTATCTTCCCAGACATATATTATATTTGTTAGTAGAGATTCTAGAAATAATGAGGAAAGAAAGGGAGGGAAGAGATTTAGGTTCTCAGATCTACTAACTTAGGGTCATTTGGTCAGCAAGGAATCAAACAATCTCCATGATGGGATGGCGAGTCTCTGTCCAAGGTGCTGAATTGAATAAGTAGTCTCTTCCCTTAATGCGCTCTCTTGCTTCCTGCATTCAGTTTCAACCAAATTTGATTTAATGTCTGCCACACTTGCCCCCATCTCAGACTCTAGTATACATGCTTGCAATTCAACAGTGGACAGGACAAAACTGCATTCCTGTTAAAAGTTTATATTGTAGAGGGTGGAGATAGGTAAGAATAGAAAGTGGGGAAGAGTGAGGTGGGTGTGGCAAATTATCTATTAAGAGGTAAAAGGTTCCCAGCACTCAGGAGGCTGAGGCAGGAGGATTGTTGCGAGTTTGAGACCGGCCTGGGCTACAAAGTGAACTCAAGGCTTGCCTAAACTGCATTGTGAGCTCCCTCAAAAGGACAAAAAAAAAAAAAAAAAAAAAAAAAAGGTAAAAAGTGCTTTGGGAAAAATAAAAGAGAATTTGATAAAGAAGCTAGTTTTGTTGCAACTGTGAATAGGGTGATCAGCTAAGGCTATATTAAGATGGTGGCGTCTCAATAAACATTTGAGCTAGCTGAGGGAGTGAGCTATTCAGATTTACCTGCATTTTGGCAAGTGGCGCTACTCATGTTTTCCATAAAATTCCTGCTCTTTCTTATGTCAGCGCTTTTTCTGGTGATGCTCTTTTGCTCTTTCTGGAATGCTCTGACCCTGACCTCCTATTGCCACTGTACTCAAATGCTACTTTTTGAAAATGACCCTTATGTAAATATCACCTTTCTCCAGAACAGCACTATGGCTGTCCTCTGGCAGGAACAATATATCTTCCCAATTAACCTTCATACCATCTTGTATGAATCACTCTCTGGCTCTCTACTTTCTGTCATATTTCTGTCATGTTGAGTCCTTCAGCTTGGCTTTCTCATTATCCCGGAGGTTCTGTAAGTAGGAACTGTGCTGTGGTGGTTGAGATCAGTGTCTGGAATCAGACACTCTTGCATTCAAATCACAGGTTCTCTACTTGTTAGCTGTGAGGCCTTGGGCAAGTCATTTCATCTTCAGTTTCCTTCTGTGTAATGGGGAGCAATAATATCACCTGACTTAGGGATTGTGATAACTAAAAATTAGTGCATATAGGGCATTTATCAAGAATCTTGGGACATAGTAGCATTAAAGAAAAGGCAGTGTATAATTGCTTCTTCTTGTATCCTTAAGGTTGTACAAAGTCCTGACATATAGTTTTATCCCATAAAATATGAAAGGGTACATCTATTTCTAAAACTTTCCTGAAGAAGAGTCTGTTAACCACCTCACAGAAACAAAGCAAAGCAACAGGCACTCAGGAATCTGAATTTTAAGCAATGTCGTGGGTGACTATTGTTCACACTACAATTTGAGAACCACTGAGAGTAAATATAGTGTAGAGGTGAGGAGCCCGGACTCTGGAATTAGCCATTTGAGGCTTTAATCCTGGCTCCACTGTATACAAGCTGTAGAGACTGTGGTGAACGACTCAGCATAGAATCACCCTGGATTTTCCCTCTGATATGCTGAAATGTTGGGCTGGGTGATAGTAATAGTAGTTTCAGCGGAGAGATTTTCATTTTTGGAAATTATATATTTAAATACCTGATAACTATTCTAAGATATATAAATATGGATATGGAATGAAGAAAGAGGAAGGGAGAGAGGGAGAGGAAAAAAGGGAAAGGAGAAGGAAAGGAGAGGAGAGGAGGAGGAGGAAAAGAAATGTGGGGAGAGAGAGAGCGAGAGAGTTCATGCCATTCTATGATAGCACATGGGTAAGAACAGGGCTGACATACAGTAAGAATTAACTATTATCTTTGGTGTATAAGCAATGTCCATGAACAGTCAATTCATATGAATATGACCAGAGGCTCCTAAGCTGGCTTCAGAGGCCTCCTTGTTTGACAATCTTGCTTTGCTCTGTGTGCACAACTGTTGTAAAGAGATGAGCCTCAGACTGAAAGAGAATGAACCCAAATAAACCTCAAGCACTTGCCCTGCTGCTGCTACTGCTGGTAGGAAAATTGCATCTTCTCTGCTCTTTAAAGAATTCCTCTGGCAGATGCACGCACAGCTGTTGCACCTCCTTCCTGCAGGCAGAGAGCAAGCAGATGCTGCTCAGAGTTCAAGGAAATGTGCTGTCACCAACTTGGGCAAATAATATCTGCAGTGGATTCCCCCAATCTCACCAGCCTCTTCTCCTTTGCTTCTTTTTGAGCAGGCTGTGGAGTGAGAGACACATCTTAGCTTTAGGTGCCTCTAGCAGGGGATTTTTTAGGGGGAAGAAGTTCCAACAAGGGAGAATTTCCAAGGAGGGTGAAAGTAATGATGAAGAGAGAAGCTGGATTGCCTTGGGAGGCAGCAAAGTGTATTGGTTAGGTTTCATCTCAGCAATATTATTTTCCTGTATGCCCCTTAGGAAAGTCATTTCCCCTCTCATACCTTTATTTCAAGATTAACAATACAGCATAGTAGTATGAACAACACATTAGTCCAAACTTCATAGTAATCCTGACGCTACCCATGATACCAGGGTGGCTTGGGCACGTCTCTCCTCTTCATCATTACTTTTCTCTATGGAAATATAGTGTATGGAAATATTTGTCCAGTATGCTCAACAATTCTACTGCATGATAAAGTGACCCACTAGACATCAAAATACATCATAAGCTTTGCATGCTGGATATAAGTATAGTAGGCTCTCTCTTATCCATGGGAAATTGGCTCCCTCAGCACCCTGAGTTCAGAAAGCATTGTGTAGGTGCACAGAATTTAAGGCAAGACTCCAGGAAAGAGCCTGCTTTGCTTTTTCTTTCTAAACATATTTGGCATAGGGTCTCACTATGCAGCTCAGACCCAGACTTGGTGGCTGGCTCAGTGCACCCAGGGGTAGGACCAGCTTGGCCTGTGGTGCCTTGGATCAAACCCTGGTCCTTGTGCTTGCCTAAGCAAACTTTTAGTCAATTGATCTATCCGTTTAGTCCCCTTCTTTGCTTTCATTGCTGCCTGTGGAATAATCAGGTTTCAATGTGCAGCTCATCTTGTGCTCACTTAGGTACAGGATGGGCAGAGGAGATGGGCTCCCTGCCCCCATCCATCAGGTTAAGGCAGCTTCTTGGAGGACAATGAGGCAGTTTAGCTTGGTGGCTAATCACAGGGGGCTTATTGAAATAGGTCTAACTTCAAACCCTGAAAACTGTCATATACAGCTGTGTGACACTGGGAGACCACTTCACTGAGCCCCAGATATTTCCATGTTAAATCAGGGATCACAACTAGCTCACAGCATTATTGAGGATTAAAAGTGATAAAGTCCATGCAAAGTACAAGATATTTTGCTCAATTCCTAATACATCACAAGTCCTCAGTGAAAAATGCTTTTTCTTATTCACAAATTTATTTCTTGAGTCTGAGGGAAGAGCAGCTTCACCAGGTTTTTTTTTTTCTAAGTGATTGCAGAGCCACTGAGGCAGACAATAGGTTGGTTAGAAGTGGGAAGCACTTTGCAAAGAGCTTCAGATTTGAGGTCACCATAGGTGGAAATGGAGACCTGATGGTGTTTTATGTTCTTAAATGCGTGTTTTCCTTTCTCTAAAGTTTAATGCTCTCTTCCGTAGAATCGGAGTAGGTGGGTTTAATCCATGCGCCTCACAAGATTGTTGGAAGGCTCATGCGTGCGAATTCATGGAGTGTCCTGTAAATTTAAGAAGCACCAGATGGCTGAAAGTAGGGAGGCCAATGCACGTGAGGGTTGCATACTGTAGGCTTCGTACTCTTCCCTATTCTATAGCTTGCTGTGAGCCAGGAAGACTGTACCAGATGGAATCTGGCTTCTCAAATCCCAAATCCCAAAAGTTCACTATTTCTGGAGGATGTGGAGGATTGCTCTAATCTTAGTGCTCTACCCACTAAGCTCTGCCCTCCTCAGATGACAGCATGCCAAGCAAAACCAATCACTGGACATTCCTTAGAGCTCCTCCCCCTGGCACTTTACCTGCAGATTTCTTTTGTTTGATTCTTTTACCTGGAGGATGCATTACAAGCTGCCTCTCATTCCCAATCTACTCTTCTTATTCATGGACCAAAGAAAAGGCCAAGAACTGAGAGTTTGGAGAGAATTTTAAAACAACTCACTAAGGAGTAGACGTGGTTAACAGAACCGTTGGGAGAGGTGAGGCACCCAGAGGTAAGGAGCAGCGGGAAGACTTAGGGTCCAGCAGACTCGCACAAGGCCAACAATGGGTTTGGCAGGAAACGGTGGGAGGTAGAGCCAGAGAAGAGGGTGGAAGAGCTGTAGTGACAGAAGGGTTTGGTCAGACAGAGCTGCCGCCTCCACTGGGAGCCTGGTGGGATGGAGGAGGAAGAAACCCTCAGTGTTCCAGACTTTCCGGGAGATACCCATGGCCCAAGCCTACTGAGAAGCCATGGGACAGAAATCTCATCCTGCCCCTGTGATCCATCTTCCAGGACAGAGAGTGCACCAGGTTGGGAGCACGTCACAAGCACAACGGCCCAGTCTACTCTCAAATGCTTCTTCTCATTTGCCCTGCTGGGCCAGGAAATCTCAGTGAAAGGTATATGTTCCACTTTTATGGAATGATTTTTTTTTTTAACAATTACATTATCTTTCTTGAGGACCAGGATGCCCACTAAAATTGTCATTTTCTTGAGTCAGGCCAGGATGTGAATGTGAAATGTAGGAAAAATTGGGACTCTGAATGCCTCTGTGTTGGGCTGGTCATAGAGCTCCAGGAAGGCTGGGATGGCAGTGAGCACAGGTCCAATTCTTCCGATGTCTTTCTCTTCTCCATGTATCTTTAGGGACATTTAATATTTATGGTTACAACAGCAGCATAGTGGTAAAGAGATCATTTGGAGTTGCCCAGTTCAGCTCCTTCTACTCCTGGCTGTATAAACTTGGGTGTGGTTGTTAACCTGAACTTTGGTTGTCTCGATCCATATATTAGGAAGGAGTCTACTTCATAGAGCTGTTTTGAAGATTGGATGAGACATGGAAAACACAGGCGCTGACCTCCCAACAGGCTGTTGTGAAGTGATTGCTGGGATGATGCATCAGGATTGATATATGTCCGGGGAGGAGAGGGGGTTCATGTGTAGAGTGCAACCCCTTCTCAGTCTCTGCCTGATCCAAGCTGGTTTCTTTGCACAGTCACATGTTACTGGCCCTGCGACCCTAGAAGGGGCTGCTCATCTGGTGCAGTCTGTGGAACTCTAGGTGGGAGAGGCTTGGGGCATTCAAATGTGGCCTTCTCTGAGTGTTTGCAGGGACTGCCCACCTCCAGGAACAAGGGCAGGCTCTGGGCCCCCCAGGAGCCCCCAAGCTTCTGCTGGCCCTGCTGAGTCTATAATATCAGCAACAACAGCAATATCCAGCCATACTTGGGGCTTTTCTATTTGCAAAGTGCTTTGATTTTCAGCCTCTTATTGTAGCTTTGCAATGACCCTGGATTATCATTATCAGCTGTATTGTACAAAAGGGAGAAACCAAAGTTAGAAAGGTCGAGAGATATGCCCAAGGTCACACGGCTAGTTGTTCACTGAGTGGGGCTTATAGCTTGCAGTTTAGCACCGGAATTTAAAGTTCACTGCATTAGTGGATGCAGGTAGTAGAAAAAAGTCTTGATTCAAAGTACTTAAGAAAGACTTCATAAAGTCGTCACAAGCAGTCTGGAGGCCATTTGGTTCTCTGGTTCATCAGCATTTTAACAAGGACATTGAACTTGGATTTTATTTCACCTCCCCCTTCTCCTTCTCTCCTTCTTTTCCCTCCTCAACTCCCTCCAGCCCTTTCTTCTCCTCCTCTGCCTCCACCTCCATCTTCTCCTCTTCCTCTTTCTCTTCCTCAGCTGCTGCCTTTTTCTTTTCCTCTTTCTCCTTCTCTTCCTCCTCCTTCTTCTTCTTTGCCTTCTACCCCACCTCTTCCTCCTCCACCTTTGCCTTTGCCTCTTCTTCTTCCTCCTCCTCTTCTTCTTCTTTCACCTTCTTTTCATATCTCTGAGCTCTAAGGGTCTTCCCCTGTCTAGCTTTTTTCAAGAATATAAAATAGTGGCTGTGGCTCAAATGGATTTGCCTGGGATCCAGGATGATCTTTGCATCTCAAAGTCCTCCTCTGCTTTGTTTAGCCACACCTGCACAGTCTCTTTCACCACCTCAGGTAACACACTCAGAGATTCTGGATGTTAGGGTGTAGATGTCTTTCTGTTTAGTCACAGTACTGTAACGTTCCATTTATTCAGAATCGAAAGCAGCCTAGACTAATCTAATGGATAGAGAGATTGGCCTTGGGGGTTATGTGGGGACCCTGATCTGGGTACAAATTTCATGTGGGAGGCTGGTTATACAGGGGTGTTTGATGTGACAGCCCATAGACCTGTATCTTTTCAGTATATGCATTTTTCTGAATATGTGTTACATTTCAAAAGTATGATTTATTTCAAAAGAAAAACCTGGGATCCAAATAGTACCAACCACACTAAGAGGTCATGAAGGGTTAAGCGTGATCTGTTACGCTAAACACTCATTATTACAAGGAATGGGCAATTCCAATTATGTAGCCTGTTCTTTCAACAAACATTTTTTTCAGGTGAAAGAAATATGCAAAAAAAATTAAATAGTATTCATTGTCATCATTCGCAGCTTTACATGAATTCCATCATCAAAGAAACTTTAAGGGAAACAAAGAAATTCTCTTTTCATTAAAATTATTTTATGTGCATGTGTTGATTTGCGAACAAAACAAAGTTGATGAGAAACAGCTCAATGAACATGTGCTCATAAAAACGTTACATCAAAAGACGAAAGGAAAAGGGAAAAAGCTTAAATGAGATAATGTGTGTGGCAGAGATAGCCAAGTTCTCTACCTATTTAACAACAACAACAACAACGCCATAAATGTTACAGCCGCACCATGAAGAATCTGGGTCAGTTATCAAGTGCTTTCTATGTAACAAGCACTTTACAAAGCAACCTTCCCAACAACAAGGAATGAGCTTGGTTATGTTGCTTTTACTGTTGCTTTTACAGTTGACCTTCTGGAACTCTGAGAGGTGAAGTGACTTAGCCCAAGGCCTTCCAGCTGGTAACTGCAGGCTAGCATTTGAACCTAGATTTGGTTGACTCCAGAACCCCATGTGGTTCAATTGCTCTTACATCTGGGACTCTAGTCTGTGTCTCCTACATCAGGCTTCCAGTCTGGCTTGCACTGCAGAGTAGAAACAAGGTCACTGGACCTGAAGGTGGTCAAGAATCTACATTCCCCCTTCCCTTCCCTATCCAGGGAAAGTCCTCCCCTCCCCCAGTTCTCAGATTATGAAAGACTCCAGGTATCTCTGCCTTTCCTAGTGGGAATTTTCAGGGTCTTTCTTTTTGTTAGGTGCATCCCTAGTGCTGTCTGGGCTCAGCTGGCTGTTTTCCATCCATGAAAAATCTGATGTTCTACAGTATTTCTTGTTTGTGCTTAACAAACAGAGCTCAGACTGGTACTATATTTTATTTAAACTAGTGGGGGTTTATGAGAGATCGCATGGGGGGTGGCAGAGAAGGCTGATGGAAGAAACCTCTTTTGCCTGTATAGCTTTTGGGAAGAAGACCTGAGAACCTGTTTTGGTGTTAATCATGGAATCATGGAAGCAAATAGCTAGTGTTGGCTGAGCCTTTCTCAAGTGTTGTAGGCCATGGTCCAGAGGGTGGCTAGAGCACCAGGAGTTTTAGAAACTCCCCAGAGATCTAGTGCATGGACATAGTTAAGGACTGTGAGTCTGGAGGATGTAACCAAACAGAACAAATGAGGCTCTTCTTTGTGGTGTGTGGAGTTACAGAAGACTGTCTTGGGAAGGGGCTGGTTGGCAATTAGCCAGGTGTCATCTCTCCTGCTCCCCTTGTCCTTGCTGATCAGCATCACTACTACCACTACCTTCACATCATCCCCATAGCAACTGCTGCTTCTTCAGAACTTACTCCACTCTGTGCATGGTGTGGAAGTTTGTTGTATCATCTCATTTCCTCCTTATAAAAAGCCTGTATACCTAACTATCATGATCCTCATCTTGTGGATGAAAGTTACCAAACATCGGAGAGGTTAAAGAAGGTGTCTATTGCCACTCAGCTGATGAGACAGGCTAAAAATAATCAAACTTTGTTCTTCATTTTGATTTGCTTTTTTCCCCTTTCCTTCACTCTTTTTCTCCCTCCCTTCCTCTTCTTTTCTTCCTTCTTTTCTTTTTCCCCCTTCCACTCCTCTCCTCTTCCTTTCTTCCATGTTTTTCTTATTTTTCATCAATTCCTTCACATTTTCTTCCTTTCATTTATTCTTCTCCTTTCTTGCTATCTTTATTCTTTCCTTCCTGCATTTGTGTGAATTGTACAAGTTCACATAATATACAAGAATGTGTATGTCCATCTCTTCAAGAGTTTTAATCTTGCTGCAGATGCAATATGTTCATTCATCCATTCACGCACACATTCATTTCTCATCAGTATCCTGTGTGCTAACGCAGTAGCAATGAGCACAGTGAACAGGAATCTCTAACTTCATAGCCCTTACTTTCTAGTGGAGCATACACGTGGGAATTCTGTGCAATATTATAAGGTTATATTTTAAGAAATTCTCTAGGGTGGTGTAGCAATGGAGGCAAGATGCACACAGATAGAGCTAAAGGTGCTCAAAGGAGGAAACCCTGGGAACAGAGGATTTCTGGGGAAGAAGATGAGGTCATCTCGTGGAACAGGAAGTCTCTCTGGCCACCTTAGGATGACACACCTTTTATTTTTCTTTCTCAGCAATATCTGTAACTGGAGTCACAGCTCCCCTTGTGTGCAGGCTCTCTGGTATCCCATCTCCTCTTTCCTGGGGAGTGTTGAAATCTGGACACTTTGGGTGGCCTAAAGAATTTGTATGGGAGACACTGGACTTATTGATTTATTCAAGTTTTACTACACAAATAGACTGAAAAGCTAATGTGGAGACAAAAAGTATATACATGTGCCCATGTGTTTATTTGTGCATGGGAATATATAGGCTTAAGTGTTGGTGCAGTGTGAATGGATGAGGGTCATGTGCATGTGGATGTGGAAATACTGTGTGCAAAAGTCTTTGTATGGGAATATCTCAGGTGTGAGTATATGTGTCTGGGTATGTATGTTGTCTTCATGTTGACCCATGCCCAAGAATATGTTCATGCAGATTATGAATGTTCATGTGTGTATGTTGAAGATATCTGTGGATAACTTTATAAGGTGAAACTCATGTATCTATCTATATATGCAGGGGAACTAAAATGGACACATGTCAGGGGGAATCTACAGTGCTTGCATTTATATATGAATTAGAATTAGTCAACTACTGTCACAGTAATGCTGTGTAGCCAATCATCTTAAAAGCCAATGCTGTCCAACAAGTAGCATCTCTTCCTAGGGTTACAAAGATTTTCCTTTAAAAAGCTAGATGATATATGTTTTAGATTTTTTTTTAAAACTATGCTAACATTTACACTTGCAACTATTCAACCCTATTCTTGCAGGATGAAATCAGCCATAGATGACATATCAATATATAGACCTGGCTATTAAATCTGTATTTATAAAAATTAGTACAGGTTGGATCTGGCCCATAGGTTATAGTTTTCTCACCTCTAGTTTGGCTTCATAAGTCTGTAAGTCAAGCACTGTGCTCAGCTAGGCTGAACTCAGGCCATAAATGATGTTCATATCCTTCTCATGTTTATCCTGGGGCTCAGGCTGGAGAGGCATGTTCTCAAGGAGACTGCTGTATACCAAAGCACACAATTATATTGAAAATTTCCTCATAGGGCCGGGGAGATGGCTCAGTGGAATAAGTGCTTCCCTAGCAAGTGCAAGGGTCTTAGTTCAATCCCTGGTTCCTCAAAAAAAAAAAAAAAAAGTTTCCTCATGCCCTATTTGCTAATGTTTTATTGGCCAAAGCAAATCACGTGATCACACATACCATCAGTAGGTGGGGAAGTAAACTAATTCCAAAGCAAGAAGGAGTTATGTTACAACAGCCCCTATATGCATGGTTTTAAGGCAAGGAGGGTGTGAAGAAATTCAGGCAATTATTTGCGATGCCATGACATGTACGAAGGCCAAATGAGGGTGGAACTCTGTGTAAGAGGCTGTTGTATGTGTGTGGTTCTCAGGGAGATGAATCTGTAGCTGCTGTGTAAGAAGAAAGTTGCAAGATGACCTGTTGGTATATGTAGGTGAATCCTCCTGGATAAATGTATGCACAAATGTGCATCTGGGTGTGTATGCATGGTGCTGAACCATCTGGGTTGCTGTGTGTAGAATGATCTGTGTATGGGGGTGTGTGGGTGTGAGAAAGAGAAAGGATGTGTGTGTTTGTGTGGTGCACATGAAAGCTCTGCATGCTACTCAGAAGTGTGCGGGCACACAGTGGTGGGAGGAAGAGTGGAGGCTAAGAAGGGGAGTGAGAGGCAGCACACACCTCCTTTTCCTGGCACAGCCTCCAAACCGCTTCAGTCTCGCAATGTGAGTTTTTTTTGTAGCTAAGATTAATTTTCTTATTTAGCATTTATGTGGCACTTTGGATCTGCAAAGTGCTTTACAATCAGTTTTATTAGTTGTGCTTGGGTGTTATATATAGCAGCAACCTCAGCTGCACCCAGAAGCTCTCTCCAGAGATGGGAGCCAAACAAGGCAAGCTCTACCCTCTCCTTCCAGCTTTGCCCATTTCTGGGGACAATGTCTGCTCTTTTGTCGGGGCTAAGCAAGTACTTTGATGGGTGTTATTGATGGTGGTGGTAGTGCGTAGGGGCGCTCATGCACTGTTCTTGAAGGGTTCTCTCATCTGATGAAAGATTTGTGATTCTAATCACTTGCCTGGTTTCGATCATAACTTGCTGGCGAGCTATTTACAGGTTGTTAAAAAATGCCTTTACTCCTATGATCCCCAAAGCAGACCATGAGATAGACTTAGGAGCAGATCATTTCTTAGGGTGGTCATCTCAGAAGACATAAGGAAGAGCACAGAAAAGTAAGATGGGAAAGAGAAAACATGGTGTCAGGAAAGCATCTGTGTGAGGAGACTACGGTGGTGGGCGACTGGAGCATAATTCCACTGAGAAATTAGGCTTCAAGATCATCCCTCTAGAAAAAGAGAAAGTGGGAGTTTTGTGTAGCCGTTCTTTACTGGATTTAAGGATTTCTCTCAGGTGACTTACTCCCCTACACATATGACTTGAGTCTTTTTGTGGCTAAGCAGAATGCTCTGGATCTGGAGAGATTCCTCAGGTTGAGGGGACAGATAAGATGGTGCCCAGGGTGGCAAGCTTCTGCATGTGGGTGTTACCTGTCACCGCTGCAGGTGAATTAACACAGGCCAAAGCTGTGGGAGCCAAAGATCAATATGGTGTGATGCGCATGCCTACATTCTAGGGAAACCTTTTTTTTGAAGTCATAAATTCTATTAGCAAGTTCTTGGCTCATTGTTTCTGTCCTCTGCAGTCATTGATTGTCCTGTGACTCTGAGCCATCCTGATCTCTCTCTCTCTCTCTCTCTCTCTCTCTCTCTTTCTCTCTCCATCTGACAGCTCCATTCCTGTTTCTCTCTTTGTACTTCTCCCAAGTATTTCTTTTATCTCTTGTCTCTTCCTCGCTCACACAGGTGTGGACGACATCCTGTGTAACATACTCCGGCAGAATCTGTAATTCCT